>JACJUY010006078.1:30635-43813 GCA_014220935.1 Platorchestia sp. MABIK | reverse complement strand
AAGACTATGTTTTCTGTGCCAGTTAGTTCTGGAAGTTTCTCGCCGCAAAAGCGGGTAGGCGAGACACGGTTTCTACACGAGGAATTTTCCTTTTTAAAAGGATTTTTTAGGAATAGTGACTTTTCTAGTGGTTGTGTTGAATCTCAAATTAGGAAGTTTTCAGATAAGAAAAATGCAAATGTACCGGACTTTCAACAAGCAGCAGACTCTGTACGAACGCTCGCTCTCTGTTTCCCTTACTATGGACCTCAGTCAGAATTAATTAAAAAACAAATACTGAGCTACTACAACAATTTTTCAGTAATGTAAAATTTAGATTATTATTAATCAACAATCACAAAATTGAATCAGTTTTTAGATTCTAGGATAGACTTCCTACTGAGACGCAAGCATCTTTTATATACAAAGATAGTTGTACACTTTGTGCATCTGAGTATGTGGGCATGACTACCAGTACTCTGGGATGTAGGGTTGCCGAGCATCAAGTTAGGAGCCACCAGACGGGAAACATTTTAGCAAGGCTATCCAACTCAGCCATCCGAAATCAAGCTTTTGAATGCGACACAGCAAGTCAATTTGTGTTGCTGATGATGAGCGAAGGCTCGAAACGTCCATCTTTTATGAGTCTTTTACAGTCTCGAGAATATGTTTTAATGAAAAAATGTTTATGCCATTTTCCTGGTTCTCTCTTTTATATTGAAAATAATTGCCTTAATAATGCATTCCGAAGAAAATAATTGCCCAAATAATGCATTCCGTAAATTTTTTCCCTGAAACTTTGAGAACGGATTATCTAGTTAGTACATTAATTCATGTGCTGTAATACATAAGATTCTTTAAATCTGCCTTTTGAAAATGGCTTCACTTCTCGGTATGACAGAAATAGAGCTGAAAAGCTGAGCGTAGTTCTCTACTATCTATGACTCTTCGCGTATACCTTAACTTAAAAAAATGAGTTACATCTGTAATACAACTCTGTTTCATTAATTTGCATTTTTTAGAATATGCACTGTTGACATACCTGGATTGGTTTATTTATTATTTTACGGTTTGTTTTTGCAATCGTGCCTGCAAGCTGCAAATGCGCAATGATTCATTTGAGCTAAAAAAAGTTACACACAAGAGAAATTGAATGAAACAATACGTATTGAATTCACATACCTATTAAAAAATTAGGTATTATGCGTTAAAACTCAGTCAAATTATCTCTATTGGTAATAAAATAATTTAAAGTGATGCATACCAGATCACTTCACGGCTAATATTGTACGCAGGCAAAAAAAAATGTTTGGAAACCGATGTTGTGTTCTATAGAGTGGGCATATTGTATCTCATATCTACGTTGTGTCCTATGGCGTGAGTAGTCAATATCAAAAAATCATCAGGATCTATTTTAGCATTAACCTAATTTGATGGACATAAAATTATTCTTTTAAAATTTAAAATTTACTCCAATGAATTGTTAATTAACTCCTTATATTTAGAGAAAAGAGGAAAAAGGAAGTAAATGTAAATTAAGGTACAATGAGAGAAAAGAATTTGAATGCCCTAACGCTTTGAGGTTCAATCCCGATATCCGAAAAAAATCCACCCATAGTTTTTAGAAATATGGAACAGAATTTTTACGCACAGGCAAGTAAAACTCGTAAGCTCAGTGTAATAATACAGTTTCAGGGACACTTAATTTGGCTCACTATAACCTCAGGATAACGTACCTCGTCACCAAACAATCTCGTACAATTAACATTACCTACGAAAGGCCCCTCTGCTCTCTTTTCGGGGTTAAAAGATATTTTCACGATACTTGCTAGACTTTTCACGACATGATAAATTTTTATCGATTATACAAATTCTTCAACTGCGTTAGTGTTATATGTTTTGACATTTCAAGTTACATTATGAGCGAATATAAGTAAGACGGCCACATGCCCTTGATTGAACCAGTACTCATTGTATACTCAAATGTTAAGGGGATAAATTATAGCCAAAATTTTTCTTTTTCATAACAGGGTGAAATACTGGCAGAGCTGGTCAGTATCTAGATGAGTATCTAGATACATTTTAAGTTGTGGATCTAATTGCTGTACCTAGATACTTTTGAAGAGTATCTATATTTATGTATCTTTATGTACTTTCACGAATAACTCCATAGATACTACATACTTTTTACATCTTTTGAGTAGAAAAAGGAAAATGGCTCTAAAACAAATTAATAATACTAATTCCAAACTTCAATATTTAGTATTCTTATAATTAAATAATAAATAAACATATCACCCATCAAAAGTTAATCATTTTTACGTAAGTTCAAATCATTAACTACTGTTTACCTTTGACCAGGTATGTTTATTGATAGCATAGACATAGAGTATGAATGTGTGATGTTAGGCAGCGTGACTCCGTTCCGTTCCGTTTCGTTCAGTCAGTATAGTTCATCCAAATATCGTCACAATATGAGCATAGAGTGATCTTAATTTTAGTGTTATCATTCATATGGGTTACCGAAACTATGTCTGTGTGTCCCTAACACTAGGTATCATATCACTAATGCACTTCCTCTGATGCGGACGACTTCTATCAATTTTCCAAGCGATCAAAAAGTCGTACGTCATCAGAGACGCTGTTGCTGTTGTTTTTTGAAAACCATAAGCATGACCTACATGTATTAAGATATCACAGAGTTGTTGAAAGAGTATTTTTCAAATACAATACAACGCTGCCCTTTTCTGTGCCAGTAGAGAAATTGTTTTCTCTCGGGGGCCTAACATTGGCTCCTCGGAGATCATCGCTCTCGGATTCCATGTTCGAGAGATTGGTATTGCTGAAGAGCAATAAATTTGTTTAAATATCAATATTGCTCCCATTACGATTAGTAGATCAACGATGTAGACATTGCATTACTATTAGGGTTTATTTAGATTTAGAACTGTACTTCTTTTGAAAAGATTATGAATGGTAATTAGCAAGTGCTCGGGCGCTGAGCATTCAACTCTTGGTCTTTTTATATCATTTAAAGAATCTGATGATGTAGCTATCTGACCTGCCAGACATTTGCTGAATTTAATACGATAACTTCATTCAGTAAATGTTTTGGAAGATCAGATCGGTGCAACATCAGCTGGTTCATTACACGATATGAAGAGTTGAACGCTCAGCGTTCGATCAACCAAGTGTCCGAACAATTGAATATTTTCAATTCATTTTCATTTTATATAACGTATTATTAATAAGCTAGCAATTATATGTTATACTCAGCAGTTAGCTTTTCTATCCTAGTTTTCATGCTAACTGCTTAATTATTTTAATTTATTTATAGTATTGCTGAAGTTGTATAACGAATAGAATAGAGATGTATTTTGTATATGTTTCATTGGATAAATTTCTCCTGCGTGTTTATCTTAGTGTTATAAGGGTTTTTGTGTATGTTGTAAGATTAAGTAGTGAGACAGAGAGAACTAAAAGAAAAGTATCTAGCATCTAGCATGCAGATACATTTTGGCCGTGTATATAAAGTACCTTGTCTCTAGATTTATTTAGGCCGTGTATCTAGTATCTACATACATTTTGGTGTATCTATGACCAGCTCTGAATACTGGTTTCGAACTGCAGAAAATAGAGCTCTCAACTGTTTCACCCAAACTGCGAGCGCTCTTAAGCACTAGTCTAAAGTAATTTGAAGTTTATTTGCTTACTAAAAGTCAAGTTTCTTTGGTACTAATTATAGTTGGGTAAGCCAAAACTACGGCACTGCAATATTTAGAGAATATGTGAGTTGTGTAAATGCTGCTTCTTGCAGAATATTTAGCTGCTAAGTTACCTGATGATAAGAAATAACTCTCAATAAAGTTTTGATCGTATGTATTGAAAAGCCTTTATCGTGGTATTCTATGCAGAGAAGTTTTAAGATTGATCATTTTTTGCCCGTGCGCTGTTAACGTTTTTATTTGAGCTAACGATGTTTCATTTTCATTGACAAAATAGACTGTAATAATTCAAGAATTGAGAGCAGAAAAAAGACTTAAACAAATTCTGATTAAAATTTTGCATAAATAAACTATGAGGAACACCGAATGAAATCATAATTTAGGTAGATGAGCAGTTAGCAAAATGTTAGATGCGATAGCGTCCCGGCAACGACCTATTTCTGATCAAATTTTTAACGAAAAAATTATTAGAGCTTCTATAGGTCATCAGTTTCACTGCTCTTATGATGCATGTCGTAATGGGGTTAACAAGCTAAAAGAAATTTTCATTATTTTCACTTGTCTACACTGAGGCTATACAAGCAGTGAAAAACTGCTCTGACGAAACAATTCTAGGGAATTAATGCACGGATTTCTGAGACCCTATTCATTTAGGAGAGCGGAGTATAGTTGTAAAAATAAATTAATGAACTTATTATTGATAACCCATTGAATAAATATTGATGTAAGATGCACTTTACAAAATGAGTTTAAACAGCCATGTTGGCTTTTGAAATTGTTCATGTAATGCTGAAATAGTGCGTTTCCAGTGGAATTTCACGCATATAAATCCCTATATGAGTGCAAGTAAATCCTCGATACTACAGTGGGTAAGATAAATTACCATTTGAAAATAAATATTTGAATGGATGCATACTGCCATTAATATAGAATTTTAAAACATCTTTAATGAGCAGCATAATACGAAGTTTTTATAATTGACTTGTATCTTCTACGCCGCTCAAAGATCAGAATCACACTCAGCCTCCTGATGCTGGATACTTAGGACATTTTACAGCAGCTTGTCTTTAGATTGCAACATTGTGGAAATTTTATGTATTCCTCGCTGAAATGAAAAACGATATTCTTGCACATCACATCCAATAAATACATATTTAACACAAAAAACGCTCATATAAACGAGTGATTATGTCAATTCATAACTCGACTTAGGGTTGGATTAATTTAAACTTGACTTGGATTAATTTGAACTTGACTTGGATTAATTTGAACATGACTTGGATTAATTTGAACTTGACTTGGATTAATTTGAACTTGACTTTGATTAACTTGCTCGTCATAGCCGTGTGGTTTAAGGACCTGCCTTCCCGTGAAAGCATCGAGGGTTCGAATCCCGGCTCCGGGTGGCGATTTTCTCCTTTGAGTATAAGAGAAAAATTCAAAACACAATACCCCACTCTACCCAGGTGTCTGAAATGGGTACCGGTCATGACCGAGGGAAAGCGTCATGGCGTCCTGGTGTTAGCAATAATAAGGCATTTGAAAAACCAATGTACAAGGTGATATGTATCAGGCTTAAATTGAAAATAAAGCATCCTTAGATGCCGATGTTTGTTTATTAATGTTAATTTGAGCATGACTTGGATTAAATTGAACTTGACTTAGATTTATTTGAAGTGAAAAAGGTGCAGTGGTGTCACACGCCCGTCAAAAATGACGGGATTCTAAATTTTTCTTATAACTTCCTTCCAATTGTCATTGACAAACTTAGATATTCATTGTAATAGTTCCCGTGATAAAAATATTCTTGTACTTGTTCACTGGTGAAACTCGTATGACAGATACGGTTATTATAACTATCCTTATGAGCATGACAAAGAAATGGAAGAAGCGCACTCCAAACAAATAAAGCAAGGGTATTATTAGGTAGTCGCGCGACCCGTGGAAATTCCATGGACAATGTCATCATGGTGGGCCTGTGAAAGAATTCCGTCAACATTACCTAACCTACTAACCTAACCTATCCTAGCCTATCCTAATCTAAGCTATCCCATCCTTACCGAACCCATCCTAGGATACTATAGCATATATTTTTATGTTTCTTCTCTCCATTTTTCTACAAACATTAAACTGGACCGTCATGGTACTTATGTATATATATCGATTAAAGACATTTGCATTATATTTCGAAAAATAGTGTAACTTTTTCTAATTTGTTAACCTAATAGGACATTAATGTTTTCTTCTCTTATTCACGTCCTAAAATGTTCATGTTAGGCTTGTATGGTGAAAATTATCACATCATTCTTTCGTTCTTCAGTATATTATGACAACCCTATCTAGGTAATTAATTTCAAGCATTACTCTAATACTGTTGTACATGCCTTGGTAGTCGTTGTAGAACAATCGTTTTCATGTTTCTGACTCAGGTAGGCTGTTTTGTGCCCCAATTCAAATCTGTTGTGTGATCACCTAGCATGGAAATATAAATTCGGGGCGTGATAAAAAATATTTCTCCGAGTCTCTTGATTGAAATATTTGTTTATACGCAGGAGGGAACACATAATTCTGAATGTCAACCTCGCTGCCTGATATAGACGCAGGATTATTTTCATTCACCCTTTTTACTCCCAACAAATTCCTCATACCGCAAGTCCCTGAGCTCGTATTTTAATGTGTGTGGATACTAAAAAGAATATTCTCAACAATGCATCGTCTGCGAAACTGTGTTTTTTAAAGTTATAGTTACATGTGTCATCAAATCTAGATTAAGCAACATTAGGAATACATTGCCCTCAATTATTTGTTTCGACTATTGATATGGTTAATACGATGCTCATGTGCGTGGATCACGTAAGGATCTTTACTCTAAGGTATTTTTAAAACAAATGATGAGCGTTTTGTATCATCTTTATTTGAAACAAACTGTTTTTATTTTCTTTTTCCTTCATGAGGCGAGCCATAGGTTGCAAACGAGGACACTTAAGCACAAAACTGAGTCTCTCAGATGTGTTAACGTCTATTCAGAATAAAATGAAACATACCTAAAAAAAATAATTTGTACAAAGCGAAGAAAATGCACATCTATTATTCACATCAACTATCTCTTATAATTATCATTACATGTATCATCCAATGTAGTTTACGCAAGATTAGGAGTACATTGCCCTCAATCATTTTTCGACTAGTGACATGAGTATTACAATACTCGTGTGTGTGTGTGTCATTTAAGTGTATTAACTTTAAGATATTTTAAAAACTAATGATGGTACTTTTGTATCATCTCTATTGGAAATAAACTGTTTTTCTTTTCTTTTTCTTTCTTCTTTTCATTCAGGTGACGCTGGCTGAGCAAGGTTATATAATAGTGAACAACTATAAAGAAATTCATGATGTTCAAATAAGGTTGAAGCATTGATTTATAATGCAATAAATATAAATTATTATACTTGTTTAGTCATTGTACCTATGACAGTTTCGCAAACGTCATTTTGATTGTTCTCAAATCATTACAGCCAGTTGGCACCTTCTAAAATAAGTATTAAAACACTTAAGAGTCGAGGAAAATGAATGTAAAATAAATATTCATTATGTATAATGCCATGTAATATACAGCATGTTCAGAAAGAAATGAAATAGTGTGTTCCTAACGTCCATTTTTAAAATTTCATTCTGGGACATTTCTCTCTGGCAACATCGGCTCTCAGGTCTTCGTTGTTCACCTCCTAATTGTATTGTATACGTGTGTCGTGTGGTGCTTAATTCTTCTGACGGAAGTTCAGCTGTTAATCATCAAGTAAGTATTTAAGATTTTATTTTTGTTGTTCAAGTCCTTCATTAAATTTTTGTTTTATTCAGATTTGTACATATATTTTGATCGCTTTCTCATTCGATAGGGCTCTTGACAGAATACACTAGCCTATTTACTCCTGATTCGAGAGTACAGTGACGACAATTTATTTTATTGTCTAATTAAAGTAATTTCACAAGATTCTTTTGAACCAGCCAGAAGGCTCGACGTGGTTTTGAACTGAACTAGTGACTAGATGCAGCTAACACTTCATTTATCGTAGGACGTACCACAAACGCAAAAATTTTCTATTAATATTAAAGGGATGTTTGTGAAAAAATTCACATGTCCTATTATTGATGAACTTTGATAAATCATCAGCAATGCATTGGTGCATGATTTTATATTTTTTCAAGAAGTGTTAACTATTCGGACGGATGTAGAATCTTTTTATTTGTAGACTATTAACATCTTTCTAGCTCGTTGCATCACAGTTCAATAGTGTATTCGCATACCTTCATTTCTGTCATGTACTGAAGGAATCTCTGAATAGTTAGGATTGTAGGGTATAGACCAATTGCACTGGCTGATACTGTATGTAAGATTTTTTGCAGTATTTTGAATGAGAGATTAAGAATTTAGTTGAGGAATTAGGAGTCCTGGGAGAAGAACAGAATGGGTTTAGGCAAGATAGACGTGGGGAGGATAATCTGTTTGTAGTGAGGGAATTAATTTAGCAAATGAGGGAAGATGATAAGAAAGTATGTATAGCATTTCTGGATATTGAAAAGGCGTATGACAGAGTGGATCGGGTTAGGCTGTTTGAAATTTTAGAAAAGTTGGGTTTAGCAGAAAAATAGTAAACATTGTACAAAGTCTGTATGAGAATACAAGTGCTATCTACAGGTTAGGAAATTTGGAAACGGGTCAAGTGAGGAGTGTTAGAGGAGTGAGACAGGGCTGTACTCTGTCTCCCCTGTTGTTTGGATTGTACACAGAAGAATTAGCAGTTTGACTGAGAATGAGTGGCTTAAGACTGAAAGTTGGTAAAGAGAGACCGAGTTGTTTGTTGTATGCTGATGTGGTTGTGCTTAGTGAATGTGAACATGAACTACAAAAGATGCTTGACATTGTGAATGGATATAGTACAGATTTCAACATAAACCTTGGTACCAATAAAAGTAAGGTTATGGTTATAAATAGTGATGAGACTGATAGAGACAGACTGTGGAATATTGGAGAAATCAGAATAGGTAGAACAAAAGAATAAAAATATTTAGGTTGTATGATAAGTGAAGATGGATGCACTAGAACTAAGGGTGAGAAAGTGGCAAAAGCAATGCAGTGGAGTGGACGGTTAAGTAGTGTGGCCAGATACAGAGCAAACAAGTATGAATGTGTGAGGAATGTGGAAGTATGTTGCTGTACCTAGTGTCATGTATGGTATGAATGCTCTTGCCTGGAATGGAAGTGACCTTGAAAAGCTGAATGTGATACAAAATAAGGTAGGACGTCTAGCATTGGGTGCTCCAAAATGGACAGCTACAGAAGCCATTAGAGGTGACCTAGGGTGGAGTCTATTTTCAGAAAGAATGATGAAAGCTGTGTTGAATTATAAGGTAAGAATTGAGAGAATGCAGAATAGCAGGTGGGTAAAGCAAATTTTTGAATGGAATCTGAGTGTAAGCTATTGGGAGAAAGTATGTTGGGGGCATGCTAGGAAGTCAAGTATGCAAAAGATTATTTGTGTCAGAATTGGGAGACCTGTGGATGACTGGTTTTTAGTGAATGTTGGAGGGGAGGGGCCAGAGTGGGACTGTAAGAGGTGGAAAAAAGAGATTGAGAGGCAAACAAAAGAGTATGGATTGAATTAGTGGAAACTAAGCATGCCGCGAAAGCCTACACTAACCTGGTATATGAAAAAGGTAGTGCCTAAGTGTGAGATGTTCTAAGATGGTAGTTTTGGTAGTCAGCTCTTGTTTGCTGTGAGGTGTAAGTCATTGAGCGTGAATAGGCGTACATGGAGGTGAAATGAGAATAATAATAGATTATGTCGGCAGTGTGATANATGTGGTGTTTGAGCAGTATGGAGAGAATGAGTGGTATGCCAGATGTACTGAAGATGATTGTGGTATGCGTTGTATTGTTGGATTAGGTCATGAGTGTCATTGAAGCTATGAAAGTTTTCCTTGTACGTGCCTGGAGTAAAAGACAGTGACTTGAATGAGCCAGTCATGCAGAGTGGGCAGTAATGACCCACCATGCATGGAGATGGTGTCTTGATGTACTGGTTATCCCAGTGATGCCGTCTAATGGGAGTTTGTGACAAGGATTGGTGGATCCTGAGTAGTTTAGTGGACAAGTCTGGTACACAGGTGCTGAACTCTTTTTTTTTTTGTGCGCTAGTATTGAGGAGGGAATCGTAGGCCATTACAAAGGCCCCGACGCTGTCGGGCCTCAATTTCAAGTTCAAGCCACCGTATACCAAAGATGACCAGGATGGTGTATCCAAGTCAAACTATCTAGTATAAATTCTTATATCTTGACAATGTTTTTCAAGTTTGTGTTCATTTTGTATTAAACTGCTATAGTCTTTTTGAGATACTTAGGTGATTAATTTGCCATAGGTTATACCTTAATGTTAATTTTGCATTGAATTAAAAATCAGTATTTATTATGTAATTGTAGATAGGACTTGGCTTAATTGTTTGTAGTACTTTAAGTGCAATTTTTGTCACAGCAAATGATGGTAAAATGAATTTTTGAACTAATTTGACCTAATATTTTATATTTTTTTAATGAGCACTTCACTGGCATAAAAACAATTGCTTTCTAATTTTAAAATTAAAACAATTATTTGCTCCTGCATAAATTTTTCACAGCCTGTCTAGTGCTTGGTATTGGCCTAATCTGTAACAATGGTGTAGTGTGTTCATAGTAAATGAAATTTCATTTTGATTATCTATTTTGTCATGATATTCAATTTCCAGTGTCTTGTGTATTGGTAATTCAGGATTAATAGTCTTGTGTTTATTGGTATCATGCACATTATTAGGGATTTGAAGAATTTAAATTTATAGCCAAGACTAAATCTCGCAGAGGTGCTTTGAAATTTTCTTAAAATTCACACAGTAGCTTAATTAATAGCAGCTTTGAATGAATTTTATTGTTTTGTTTTAAATGTTTTTAAGTAGTTTGACCAAGTTTTTGATTTATATTATATTATATATCATTAGTTGGTATGATTTTCACAGATGTTAACTTCGTAATTTTGAGTCAAGGAGCGTCTTTTAGCACAACAACACTGTCAGCTGCATTCGTGTAAATCTGACGGTGATGACATCGAACAGTGCAAAATTAAATGCTGGTGTCGCTGAAGGCTAGTTTGTAAGCTGTGCCTTTGGAAAACTCCTGTGACATTCATACTTCTTTTTGTAGAAGTGAATGAATTCATTTTTGTATTCATACTTTTATACATTCATACTTCTATTAATAGCATAGAAAATTATTCTTCATTGTTTCTATTAATATAACGTTTTTCAGAATGAATGAGTCGCTGCAACTTCGTGGTACCCTTGTGGGTCACAGTGGCTGGGTTACCCAGATTGCCACTAGCAGGAATTTTCCTGACATGATCCTCTCCTCTTCCCGAGGTAAGTGTTACCAACCGTGCATGTTGAGAATATACTCCTCTTGAAATATAAATTTTAGGCAACAAGTTAGGCAATATTTTAGTGTATGTTTTAGGCAATGGGCTAGACTTGTTACTAAATTTTGGGATTATCATCTTGATTTTCAACATCTTTCTTCCATTTTGTGATGAAGTATGGTTTAATAGAGTAAATGTTGACAACAAACTGATCTATGTTCAAATTTTTTGTTGCTTGTACAATGGTATTGACATCTAAATCAACTTTTCTTTTACGCACTTTCTGTGACAAATGAGAATTTAACAAGTTATAGTGGTAACATAACATAATGTAACTCAACCTTATGTCCGTTTGAGCTGTCTAAACAGATATTCTATTGTAACTATACTTGAGTTTCTCCCTAAATTAGTTTGCATCCCATTTATTATCAGAAAACGAACTGGTTTTCGTCGTAAGAAACAACAGAACTGCGATGAAAGACAAAAGTTAACCTACTGCTGTGACTCGTTAAATACCGATTTGCGACGGAAAGGGCATAGAAGAAAAGTTGCTTATTTTGGTGTCCATACCACAATAGAAGCAATAATAGTTGAAAAATTGATTAGTGTGTTCTCACTAAATACCTTTGACTTAGTTACATGCAGCTTTTTTTGAGAGAAAAATTAACCAAGTAGTGTAGAAGACATTCTATATTTTTGCATGGTTTATTAATGTTAAGATGTTTAAGTTTGTTAGGCCCAACCCAAATCAAAACTATATGTGAAGGCACTTCCAGATTCAACGGTTAACAATTGTTTTGTAACGTCAAACTGTGTAAAAATCTTTATCAATGGATGCATCATTATTCTTCATTAATTTAATGTATTTTTCTTTCTAGACAAGTCTCTGATCATGTGGAAGCTGGTGCGTGATGAGAACAACTATGGTGTTCCTCAGAAGCGTCTTCATGGCCACAACCATTTCATCTCTGATGTGGTGAGTGCAGAGTGTTGTTAATTTCTTACACAGAATGTGCAATGAACGTTTTCAAGAGCCATCGTATTTGTTCTGGCAATTAAGGAAGGGTAAATAGTAGTTTCATGTGAATTAGATTAGTTGCAAGAATATTTTTGTTGCTTTTTGGGTTGAAGAAGATGTAACCTCAAGTGTTGGATGTTACTGTTACCGCTGCTGTATTGTTTCAGGATATAATGCATTTATTAACTCTCCTATAACATTGTCAAAGCAGTAATGTTTATGTGACGCACACATCATTGTCAGTTGCTCCTCTGTGCACCTGATGGTGACGACATCGAACAGTGCTAGATTAACTGCTGGTGTCGCTGAAGGCTCGCCCTAGAGCTGTGCCTTTGGAAAACTCCTGCCACATTCAGTCCTTCTATGTTCATGAAAGTGATGAATCAGTTTGCTTAAGTAGGCTAGTGCAGAGTTCTCTCTCTACTATCTAAAATGTGTGGAATATAGTACGTTGAGGGATTTTGATTTCATAGTTATGTTTAATCTCAGCAATGCTGGCCAGAATTCTTTTTTTTATTTATTCATGAGTAAGAATTTTGCATTGGCATTTCCCATATTAGTTTTGGCTGAGTGTTATTTACAGCTCATTAGTGTACTTCTACAAAATATTCATTGCCTCATATTGACTGGGCTCAACTGACAATTATTTTAAAAGATACTTTGAATTACATATGCTTCTTGGTAAGGTTTTTGTTAATTTTAATGCACCCGAATTTAGTTTTTGGGTTTATAATTGGTATGTCACCTGTATTGATTAAAGTTGACGGATTTTGTTGCCGTGGAGCTCCACTATGATCTGTAATTTCACTGCATGTTCTGATGTTGGCAGGTTCTCTCCCTGGATGGCCACTTCGCCCTGTCCGGATCTTGGGACAAGACCCTGCGTCTGTGGGACTTGGCCGCAGGCAAGACGACGCGTCGTTTCGAGCACCACACCAAGGTTGGCACCCCCTACTGAGCGTCCCTGCCTCGACACAGGCCTTGATTCCGTGAACATATACAAGTCTTTTTTTTTTT
>JACJUY010006078.1:0-30617 GCA_014220935.1 Platorchestia sp. MABIK | reverse complement strand
TGAAAAATCTGAAGAGGAGTAAGACTATACCCCAGCGGTAAGTGGTGCGCCTCTGTATAAATGAAATACTGATTTTAAATTTGACTCTGTGTTGCTCTAGGTTTAAATCAAGAGCTTGTGAACATATTTGTTCGATAATGCTTTCTTGTTCTAATGTAAATGTATTTTTCAGGATGTGTTGTCGGTGGCATTCAGCGCTGATAACAGGCAGATCGTTTCCGGCTCCCGAGACAGGACCATCAAGGTAAGAATTTGTGGCCGAAGAATAAAATGATAAATTTGAATGAATGAACTGCGAGAGTCCCCTAATGAGTTATGTTAACTGCAATATTTGTAAAATAGACACTCGAAGTCATTTGTATTCATTGCGCATTTAGTTGGGTTATTTAATTTGACGAAATGGGATTCCTGAAAGTGTAATTTTCAAATGAAAATTATTCTGCATGTGGGAGTTAACAAGATTATTGTTTTCAGTGATCATATATAGACTGTCCATAAGCAGTGCTAAAATTATTGTACTTTTTTTGGGAGCATTCTGAATTTCTTTGTTTTTATTCCCATTTTTTGTTTTTTGTTTGAGGTTCGAGATATTCTGTATCATATTTGTGTGCACGTTTCAAGTATATCTTGAACCTTTAGCCATGCATGTTACAATTTTACAAAAGTAAACAAATTCGTCCCGTATTATTACTATATTAGGAAAATTTCCATGCATAGTAGATCTATGCTTACATATTTGTGTCCTGATGCGCAGCTGTGGAACACGCTGGCCCAGTGCAAGTACACCATCACTGAGGACTGTCACGAAGACTGGGTGTCGTGCGTGCGCTTCTCGCCCTCCAACAACAACCCCATCATCGTCTCCTCCGGCTGGGACAAGACCGTCAAGGTTAGTTTACAATCTGAAATTTCATGTTTTGCCAACGAACATTGTATTTTGCAACACGAATCATTAGTTAGGTCTCACTTGAATTTTTACCTAGGTTTTTAATGATGAATTTACTTGTACACTACTTGGTCCAAAGTTTCACGTCTTCATTTCTTTCCAATTTGAACAAATGTGAGATTAATGTCAACATTTTTTCTAGATCACGTCAATATGGTTTGAATCCATGCCAAGCAGAAATAAAAAATCACGATTATTCTCCCGATAAATTCGTATTATAGTAATGAAAACCGAGCGTTTTTTGTTTCGCAAAATCTTCCCAAAGTATATAGAATAGAACTTCTGAGTGAAACATTCTTGATCACAAGAGCATCTCGGTACACTGTAATTACTTGTATGAGCGTGCCAAAAATAATTGCACGCCTCATTTGCGCAGGTGTGGAGCTTGACCAACTGCAAGCTGAAGACCAACCACTACGGCCACACCGGTTTCCTGAACACGGTCACAGTCTCTCCTGACGGTTCCCTGTGCGCGTCTGGCGGCAAGGACGCCAAGGCCATGCTTTGGGATCTGAATGACGACAAGCATCTCTACACCCTCGACCATCCTAACACCATCAACAGCCTCTGCTTCAGCCCCAACAGATACTGGCTCTGCGCCGCCACTGGACCTTCCATTCAGATCTGGGTTAGTTATGTTCCACTGCTTCTGGTAAACTTCCTAGATTGGAAATATTGGAAATTATTTTCATTTCAGATGGTGGTTATATTTGATATTTTAATTTTTTAGTGAAATCTGTTGGGAGTCAGAATCAAAGTTTGCTTATTTTTTCTTGCATTCGCGTGGTAGTGGAAGTGAATTCACTTACTCAATTGTTTTGTACATTATCTTATGATGCTAGACGCTGCAATTGTATTTTTTATTTTCAGGATCTGGAAGGCAAGAACCTCGTGGATGAGCTGAAGCCCGATGTGATCTCGCACAACTCGAACTCGAAGGCCGAGCTCCCGCAGTGCCTGTCCATGGCCTGGTCCTGCGATGGTCAGACCCTCTTCGCTGGCTACAGCGACAACAAGATCAGGGTCTGGCAAGTCAGCGTGTCCTCGCGGGCCTAATTCTTTCAGTAAAAGCCTTTACTGAAAATTGCTTATGAATAACCCCCGCTGTATATGGCATTTAGTTCTCGTCTCTCAAGCGTATGAGGCGTCAAGTGGTGGAATTGAACTATTCTGCTGTCGCGAAGGTATTATTAGCTCATCATCGCTTCATTGAACGAGCCGCTCTTGATGCAATAGTTACGCGTAACTAGGTGGCCATGTAAATGAAGTGAAATGATGAATTCTTTATGGCTTGAATGTTGTCTTATTTGGAAAAATCCGTTGAACTCGTTAGAAGAGGTAGCTCAGCCAAAGATTGAAATATTTTAAATTTCTAATTTTTTCTCATTTAGTCCAGTACTGAACAGACAGTGGAGTTAGTTTAAAGGTCACGAATTTATGCTAAAGGTAGGAAATCGCTGGAACTGCCGGCGATACATAGTAATCAGAACTACAGCCTTACGCGGCAACCGTAAGAATTAAGTGTACAGTACTATGAAATGAAAAAGGCCAGAGATATAACCTGAACATTTACTGTTAAAGTCATCAGTCACTCTGTGTTCAACCTGTCGAGTTGCGTGCAGATTCATAGGTTCGTGGAAGAGACGATTTCCGAGACTAAAGGACGCGAGGATATTCAGCTGAATGTGCTAAAATGCAGTTAAAACATTTAAATTTCGAGCTGGAGGTAACGAAGCCCTTTCGTTGGAAATCGCCCTCATTTTTCTCCCCTAGTAAACTTTTTATCAGTACCTGTTCATTCTCAAACGTTCATTTATAGATAGGCCTTCGAAACGGTTTTCTTACCCTCTGTTATATCTTTTTTCCCTAGCGTGCCCTTTTTTGTGTGGTATCGCATCTCGTGAAAAAAATTTTTTCTGTTCTCTGTAAATGAAATTTTCGAGTTGCCTCAGTTGTGACGGTGATCTTGAGCTTAGAAAGTCTAGATAAGTAAGTGACTTTGACACTATCCTAGCCAAAGATTCAGCGATTTCATGAACGATCTTTCAGCTATTACCTAGGTTAGTGAATGAAATGTTGATATGTTTGTTTGGTCAGGTTTTTGAGATGCACAGAGCTAAATACAGGCTGGCGTATATTTTACGAGTGAACAAATAAACATACTTATCAACCACGATATAAATTTTAGACATCTAGAACTACTCATTACTCATCGATTCAGAATTTGCAAATAATTGGTGTACTGTTCGAGCGTTGAGGCGAGATCATCTACACGCAACATGATAGCATTTCATTGAGTAAAACGGCTAAGCTCTAGATACTTCCAGATAAGCCATTACCACATTATGACCTATTTACCACGAGCTAGCGAACGCATTATGCCAGTAGGCAAAATTTAATTTATGAGAATTTAGGTAGACCTGATGCTATCGTATCTCCTTCTTTGCTCACGTTCCGAAGGATTTTGGTCCCATCTGTTGTGCCTGCGATCAGCACTCGCATCGCGAATGACCTCAGCTTCTGCCACGACCAAATTTAACTTGGCTACCTAAGGACTTGAAAATCTAATTTTACATGACTTGAAAACCAGATTTTACTTTCGTGCAGAATATGCATTGCGTAGGTTGTGTTATGACGAGACGAGGCTTTTTCGTTTTGTGTTTTTTTTACGGTCGTAGTCATTGAAGACGTTGACACTTGAGAAGTTTCAGGTGAGTATTAAGAAGTTGAATCCGATTTCGATTCCGACATTCATATTTTTCAACATACGTCATTTTTATTTCTTTATTTATTGGGATCTCATAAATACGAACACTATATACAGATATCATGTTACTTAACTAGTATTCTGTCCAAAAAATTACTAATCGATCAATTCCTAAGAAATCTCACTCTTTTGAAGTGGGAAGGAGAACCACCCTGTAGATGAACATTTTCCGCTTCAGTTGTTTGAAAATGTTATCTTCAGCGCAGAAGAACGTGGTTAAGAAGCCAGTAAATATTCTTTATTACCACAGTTCCTTGAATTATCACGCTTCGCTTCGTAATATTTCCTTTAATAAAGAAAAAGAAACAAAAAAATGTCCACATATTTGAGACAAAAGAGTTACATATTGACTTTAAATTTCTTAATTTAAATGACCCTTGAATCTAATTAGTGGAAATAATAAGACCTCAAATAAGGATGTTAATATCCTTAGAATGGGTTTGGTTTAACTGAGAGCAAAACTGTGAGTGTATTCTCTTCGTTTACTAGCTATCCGATTATTTGAGAGGACTTCGACCAAACTAACGAGCGGTTAAGGAAGAGAAAATTTTACTTGTTTTTCTAAATGATTCTAAAATACCGAAGATTGATTCCGACGTTTATCGAATCCCTAGACATTTTCTAGATATAAGATTGTTATAAATAAGTGAGTCTTTACATTGACATGAGCTTGGAAGACTGCGCAGTGATGACTGATATACAGTAATAGAGAGCCAGACGAATGGACATTAATAATTGCATTATCAAACAAAAGGTTTATTATTAATAGATTTCATCCTAGGAATATGACATAGGTACACAAATCGGAAAGAACGTGTTTATGTCATGATAAAATTCGGTGCATCGTATCTAAATAATCAGTATGTCCGATATCGTAGGTATCGTATCCCTGAAAGATTTGATTTTAGAACTTATTCATTCCATTTCTAAATTCACACTTTGGTTATGCATTTTATCAGGGATAGTCGGTCTATATTTTAATTATTGACTGCATGTTTTGAGTGCTATTCATATGTTAAGAAAACATAGTATAATGTGTTGTCTCTTCCATGTTGATTTTAGCTACAGACAAAGTTTCGGTAAAATTTTTACCATTGGGGCGAAATTAACATTAGCTTAATTTTCAGTTAACAACTCAACAGTGACTTGAAAATTTTCCTCTTGAATTGAAAATTTTTCACTTGAATTGAAGAGGCCACATGACGTCAAAGCGTAGGACAGATAATCGAACTGCGCACTCAAAGCGTGGGTCATAAAATTCAACAAGGTCTTGGCTGGGTGAGCTCACTGCCACCACGTGTGTTGTCTTTACCTCAGCCCTCGATGTCACGGTAGTACAGATTTAGACTTTGAGTAAAGCAGTCTGTTATTGACAGTATATTTACTAACAAAGTATTGACTTTACGTCAGCCCTCGATGACAGGTGTTTGACAATGGATGACAACTCATCCATTGTCAAATACAAACGGGGCAGAGCATCCTATATTAAACCGCTACTTGTGATTCGATTCTCCGTGAAGACGTCGAATTGGGTAAAAACAATTTAGACAGATTTTTAGTTGAACTTCTTGTGAGGTATGTACTAGAAGGCCAATTATAAGGTAAAAAGGGGGTGATAGCTGAAAGTTAAATCAAATATCAGGAAGGTTCCTTTGGTGCTTGTGAACAATCAATATAATTCTTCCGTCAGAAATGAAGGCACTTATATCAAATCAGAGCTACAATGCATTCGTGAAAACTGTTTCTGAATGAACAGTTTCTTATTCCTCTCTCTTTATGTTAAGATAACATCAGAACGAATTTAATAGCAATTAGGAAATTTTTTCGTTCATAATGTAGTGTTTGGTATTCCATTAATAGTGCCGGAGTACGAACGGACTGATCAAGGATGCTAGAGAGCAGTAGAATGTGTTTTATTATCTAGAGGGATGATAATGTGCGCTGTGGACATATCGAGCAATGCTATCATTAACAATTTAGTATTCAAAATTCAAAGCGCTTCAGTACAGTTCAGTGTTGGATAAACCTAATATGTCCTCGCACATTTTCACAGTAAAATAAGCATCTAATATAATATTTGAGTCTTTATCGACATCGAGCATAATTAGGCAAGTCATCGGTGCTTTGGTGCTGCATTCATTGTGGGATGAGCAGAGAAAGCACGCGGCATTGTCGAGCATTACGTGGTATTTTATTGGGGACATAAAGCGTTTGAAGAGCTCTTTTATCGGCCGTGTTACTCGTGTGACATGCGCATGTGTGCAACTGGAAGTGCGCTTCATTTCACTGGTCTACTGCGCTCTGGTCGTTATGAATAGCTGTCTTGAGTGTAAAACTCTCTATTTGGAAGCGCCAATTCGTATCTAAAGCAAACTCATCGCTTGAGGGATCCGAGCTCTCACATTTATGACGGTCATCATAACACGACAGTGAATAATGAGGTTTTCACTATGATAGGTCAAGTTACGGAGCAATTTAACTCAGTTCTACTTAGCAGCGTTAAAAATCAACGATGTTTACCGTGATGGGAAACACAGGAAAAGGGCTTAATGATGCTGTGCGTGAAAGAGAGAGAGAAAAAACGGGAGAATGTGTTGTTTGGAAATTTAATCAGGAGAGAATGTCAAAAATTTTAATTTTTGACTCGCTTAAAATTGACGCTTCGCTAATTATTCTTCCACCACAAAAATTTTTTTCTGAAAATTGCTTCATCAACTGCAACTTTTAATGCTCAGTAGAATTTGATGTTTTCACTTCCTGACAGGTTATGAAGACAGCTCTATTTTACACGTATCAAATACAAGGAAGAAAAACAAGTATTTTCAGAAAATTGATTCGCAAAATTCACGTTCACATAGATTTTAAAATGCGCGAACATTTTGGTTATTACTTGGTAGATAAATCTCAATAAGCTATACTGTTCAATCCATGTTAACAGCTGAAGAATGAGGGAAGAAAAAAATTGTGCTCTACAGGTCAGTTAGCTAAAAGTTTGAAACCACTTGAAAACAGCTAGATTGGAAAATATGAGAAACATTAGAAAGCCAAAAGAAAATCATAGCATACGTAAAAAAACAGTTGAACTCCATTCAAGAAATTTATTTATAGATACGAACGAGCAAATTTGAATTGATACTTTTTCTCCCGTTAACTTTTTTGCAGAATGTACTAAATTCTCAGTTGTGCTAGGAATTTTCAATTCCATAAAAATAAGAAATTAATAGTTTTTCTCAAATCCTGGTCTGCGTTCAAGGACGGTAGTACAGCATACCATAAATATTTTATAGTGTGCGCACATTTTGAATTCCATGAAAAAAATGCTGCAGGCCTGGAGTAGCATTTTCAGGGACTCTAGCTCATCAGGAGGCATAGGATGTAGGCTATAGGCTTAGGTTAGTTGAGTTTTTCTATTCTGTGCTATGGGGACAGGTCACCTTATGAGGGATACTGTTAGACTACCTCAGCTTTACTGTAGATAGGTTTTCGGGACTTATGCCTTTGATGCCGACATTTCTTTTTCCAGTTTCACGTCTTCTTTGCTATCTCTTTGAGTTTTCTTCTTCTTTCTAACTAACTTACGGTTTCCATGAGCAGGGTAGTCTATTTCAAAACTCACCTTATCGTGAGATTGCAAGTTTTCTTTAGACCATTCTGAACGGGCCCTTCTCTTTCTTTCGCGAAAACATCTTTACAATGGAAACTAGCTATAATAGTGGTACAACTCAGTTAATGTAAATAAGCTTTTGAGACAGTGGATCTCGGTAAATACGGGGAAGTGTTTTCCTCAAATTCTGGTCTGTTTTAACTCACAAGCATCGCAAATTCATGTCTCAAATATGATATTTGAACCACGAGAAAAAATAATTGAAATGTAATTATATATGAGGAAATAAGTGTACATGAAATATATTTACTGGCTTTTTCTTTACATTTCTTAAACTTTATTGTCAAATTCATATAAGAGATTTTACGGAGACCGTATTAATTCGTGTATTTTATTTGGTTTGAAAATTTTCCATTACATTGAGCTCAAAATCGAAATCGATTTGCAAGAGCTTACCAGTGGAAAAATATGGGAAATACACTTTTATCTAAAATTCAAAATCTCGGTTTTGAAACTAACACGTCAGAGACTTTAAATATGTTAGTTTGTCAAGCTACTGAATTACGCACCATTTGTGCGTTTGCAGAGCTTTGTATGTTGAAGGATAAATCAGTCTATGAAAAATCAGAAATCAGACTATTTCATTTATTTTGTATGTTGAATGTCGCACGACTTCAGCGTTGAACACAGCACTGTCAAATAAATTTTTTGACAGTTATTCAATTTTATCAATGTATATTTCCTTGAAGTCGAGAACGTTCTGCAATCCGGGAAAAAACCGCCTTCACAAATGGAATCACAACCTCGCACAAGAAGCGGGCCGCAGATGTCAAGTGGCTGGTGCGGGTATATAAAGCGGACGGCTTGAAAGATCTGTCTTATCTCTACTGTACATCGTGTGCGGTAACTGGTTGGGCAATTTTGAGGTGAAAAATAATTCCATTTGACGTTTGTCAAGCCCTTCGGCACAATGGTAAGTGAGCGAACAATATAAATAATTAAATAACTACTTTTTTATCCTACCATAACGCTTAACATGAGCTATAAGAGTAATGTTGTGTAAACTGTCTATAAAGTATTTGAAGAGCTGATGAGCAAACTTGAATCCGTGTTTTCTCGAATTTTACTTGTCGGGTCATTAAGTTTTCATCAGTAAAATCATTCACTTTCTATGAGCTTTTTCTCTGAGTTCAAAAAAACATTTGAACTTTTCTTAGCACATTTTCCGGCCTAATATGAGATAATAATTAATTCTATAAGCTAATAATTAATTCTATGAGTGAATAATTACATAAAATAATAAACGCAGGTCGCCGGAAATTTGTTCCTGATGGTGGTTCTTCTTGGGATGCGCGCGTCAGGCCTCGCCGTCACGGGCCCAGCGTACAGCGCATGCCCTGAATTGCCAACAGAAAATCTGTGCATGTGCTCAAATGAAGGCAAAATTACCATCCCTGACAATGATGGCGCTGTCGAGTCCTGCATATCTTTCCTCCAAAGCTATCAGCCGTTGAAGTTCCGAGAGCTGCATGTCATAATCGCCAGTACCAACTTGAGCTTGCCGCAAAATTGGCTCGGAGACACCCAATTCGACTACGTTTCCATTTACGAAGCGAACGTCGTCAGCGTGGATCCCAACTTTTTGGGCGCCTCAGCAGGCACGATTCGGAAACTGACATTCAGAGGAGGGAGTCTGGGCGTTTTCCCGACGGTGAACTCCAGTTCCTTGGAGATATTCTCCACTTACGGCACACAGCAGCTCAGCGACGTGCCGAGTGATGCTTTCACGCTTACGCCACAGCTCAAGGTGAGAGGAAATGGTGAAATTTCAGGAAATTTCTCATTTTTATTTTCGTACTGCATGCGAATGGAAAAGCGAGGATTCTTTACGACAATGTTGTGCTTGCTGTGCTCGTATAAGACAGCAAGGAAATACTAACCACGGGATTGAGCTCAGATATTCTTCGCTTTTCTACACAGTATGGGCTTTAGAAAAATGCTCAATACCGCCATAAGAATCCAGTAGCCATAGTCAGGGCCTGTCTTTGATAGTTAATCCAACAACAGCATAGTGGTGACCTTTATCCGGTGGATGATCTGTAATAAAAAAGATTTGGCTGTCTCTGAGAGTCGATTCAGCAGCAACAACTCCTGACTGTATCTGAAAGCTGATATAGAACAAAAAAGCTTCTCCTCCATCAGAAAAATGGCCCTCTAGCTATTAGCTTCACCCTATCTGGAAAGTGTGACAGTAACCATAAGATTTTACTGAATTTTGGAGGTGATCGAGAAGCAAGAAGTTTTACCTGTATTTGAAAGTTGGCGCAGCAACAAGAAGTTTGAAGTGTTACTGAGAGCTGATGCATCAAAAAATGTGAACTAACTTTACCCTGCAGGTGATTGAGTTGATAGCCTCCCTTGAAGGGCCAACCATCACAATCAATTCGGGAGCACTGAGTCCTCTCTATCAATTGGAGAGGTTCTTCTTGCGTAGCATCCCGGCGGTAGACCTCGCACCCGGCGCCGTCTCCATCTCCTCGCCCTTCTTGCAGACCGTCGAAATCATGGGCACCGTCACCATTGCTAGCGGAGCACTCTCGGGTAACTTATTTTCTCTCATGGGAAGCTTCGTTCATGTACATGTGGAGTGAGGATTATTGTGGCTTTGAAGTTTGTTGTCATTGGTATAGTAAGGATTGCTATGACTTTGAAGTTTGTTGTCATTGATATAGTAAGGATTACTGTGACTTTTAAGTTTGTTGCCATTGGTATTCTGTATACTGCATGAGAAGCTACGTTCATTTACATGTAGAGTGAGGATTTGTGTGACTTTGAAGTTTGTTATTCCTGGTATTCTGTCAATTGGGGAGCTGTGTAAGAATGTGCGTAGAATAAGGATTACTATGACTTTAAATTTTGTTGATCCTGAGCGATGACAGGGGATTTATTCTGCCTAATAGGAAACTAGGTAAATATTTTGAATAAGGGTGAATATGAGTGTGAGTTTGGTTGCTCCTGAGGCTGTATGGGGCCATTTATTTCGAGTACTGGAATCTCACATATTTTGAATGGGGATTGTAATAAGTTCAAAGATTTTCGCCTGGGGATTTTGGGAATTTTTGGGATTTTGTCCATTAGAATCTGAGAAAATATTTGAAATAAGGTTAACTTTGAAATAGATTTATAATTATGATGCTATTTTTAGATTCGTAGAAATCGAATAGTTCTAGAAACAATGGGGAGGATAATTTCAACATCTGCTTGAATTAAAAGTAATCATTTGCTTTCCGATTTATTAGCTTTGCATTAAAGGAGAAATTCGCCAATATTTTTCAAAAATATTTATTAATGTTTTTTGAGCAATCACATTTACACTGTATGCCCTATCACAACTGTGTGCGTGATTTTAATTTTAAAAAAATGTCTGGAATATAGCTTGTTTGAATTCTATACATCGCCTAATACCACGTTCAGAGCAAGTCACTGCACCTGATCCTGTAATAATTTAATGTGTATTAACATAATTTTTCAGCGTCTTTTCTCGCAGCACATAAAGTAGTAGAAGTTATTTAACCTCCCCACCACAATTCTCAGGCTTCCCGCCCGGCAGCGAATTCGTTATGGAGGAGTACGAAGGACTCTGGAGCAAAGAAATCTTTTACGATCTCCTTTCCGGAGGTGCGACCATGCGCACCCGCGACGGTGAGTGACTGAACGCAGTTTTTCAAGAAAAGGAAGTTATCATGAATAGATGATACAATAAAAGGTTACTTGGTGAATGACCAGCGGCAGAGAGAGAGAGATTACAAAAATGAAATTTTCTAGGATGAACATGCAGAATTTACGAAAAACAAGATTGATTAACAAAATTAAATTTTGAATGACAGATGGCAGTTTTTGCAATCGAGAGTTGTTCCAATCTATTTGAGCGGGCATAAAGACCTAAAACTCACAGAGTGAGAGATTTATAGTTTTTTTTTATAAATCGGCCTTGTACACTAGAGGCTCTGGCTCTCGTATATGTCCGCAGTGGTTCTCTTTTTGATAAACATTAAAAAAATCTTTGGCAACGAACTGTCCAGAGACGCACATGATGATATAGTCCTCGATATTGCGATTTTTTCGAGTTTAGTTTACTGGTTAGTTTAAGCCTTTCTATCCGTAACAAATGCGATCCAAAGAGAGGAAAAAGGAAGGCACCATTTAGTATGGAGTTAATTAAAGGAACGCGGAATCTATGCAGAAAGGACATAAAAACATTAAGTTGAGAAAGAAATTCACGAAACAAGATCTAAGTTGAAGAATAAGGTAGTAGGTGCTGAAAAACAGGACAGCAGTGAACCGAAAAAAAGACGGTCCTTAACATTACGAAAAACATTTTATTTCAACAAATAGAAGGCCTAGCTCTCAGCTCAGGCCCTAACACATTTTCCCCTGGGAGTGCTAATTCCCATAGATAGAATAGTTGTATCCCCTGAGGGGACCATTTTTTCGAAAAAGTTTATGGTGATGTGAGCCCATTTGCAATACAGCTGATTTAAAAAATACTGCTGAATACTTGACATTTGTAATACTCTTAAAATGATTTGTGCGTATTTGCTATCTTAACCTTGCATCGATCTCTGACTTACGATCTCTGATGTCTTGACTTACAAAATCTTTTTCGCTTTTCTGCGGCTTTAACGAGTTGTTGTCTTTTGAATGATTTGAGATTACTATTTCTTTAATGATGTCTAGAAATAATAGTAATACTCTCCACTACACTCACTGACATTCGTATGTTGCCTTAGTGCAGCGTTGTTCATCAATTTTTACAAGAGAGCCACTTCGGTTAAACGCATTGATTGAGAGAGTCGCAGCTACTGTAAGTTATCGCGTACTATATAAATTATCCGTTAATTAACTAATTTACATATTTTTCGAGAGCCGCGCAATGAATACCACTGCCCTAGAGGTAATTAGGATGTTTGCTTTCCATTCGGAAAGTCCTGAGCTCGAATCGTGGGGAGAGCAGTTCGTTGGGCTGAATTCAAAGGCTCACTCTGTGCCTTTCTTGGAAGAGGAAGTCAACCGGAAATTCATTGCTAACCCCAAGTGAAAAAAAATTTGACCTGGAACACACAACCTAGTCATAGCGTTATGTCTTTAGTTGTGAGTCATTTAAAAAACCAAAGCTGAATTTATCGAAGTAATGGAATGAAGATTTGTTATATATCACTGTTAAATAAATATACATATTAAATGTAATATATGCTACTACAGTAGTATATATTATTTAATATAGTAAATAATAGTATATAAAATATACTACTGAAATATGAAATCTATATAATGAATGAAATACAAAAATAATATTTTGATTGTAAAATTAATATCAATATATATATATAAATATACATATTCTTATAGATTTGTTATGAAATATAGATGTAACATATCTATATCTAAATGTAAGTAAAAGTAATATATTTGTTTATAAATACATTATATTTATATTTCATCGAAAAGAAAAGTATTTTCAACACATTTGTGTACGAGTAGCGCAAGCATGCGAGTGCGACATGGCGTGGCTGCGGTACAGCGCGTTCGTGCACCAGGTGGACGGCGTGCGATGCTACACAGGCCTCTACCCCGCCTCTCCTCAGTCCCTCGACTTCCTCGACTGCCCCATACGCGATTTGGACCAGGACATGCTGCAAAACTGCTACTGAAAGCCACGCTGTTGGTGCTGATGAAGTTGCACCACTTCCCCTAATGGTCGATGGCCAACTTCCTGTCATTAATGTGTTAAATGAGTGCCTAAAATAACTAAAGTTGTTATCGGTTGACGATAGGGCATTAAATGTTCCAAATTAAGGCTGAAGGATTCATAGTTGTGAGGAAAGGCTGAATATTTGACAACTGTGTAATTAAAGATAGACGTTTCTGATAAAATAGGTAAACTCGTTTTTTCGCGCTCGTAACCGCAGGTGTTGAGTTTTAAGTTGGAGATATTTAATCTTTACAGATGTGTGTACGTCTTATTGGTAATATTTACTGGTCTATTAATGTGATTAACAGTAATGTTTACAAACGCATTGTGGTGTGTGTTAACACAGCGGGATTTATTATGGAACTGAATTAAGCGAAGACCTTTTGACTGCGCGCTTCTAGTAGGTAGCATTACAGCGATTTTATGAAGTCACTAGTGAATGAATACGAAATAAGTGCTGTAAAATGTTACACTACTCTCTTAAGTCTAAAAAATGTCCCCACTGCACGAGTGTTGGGATGAATTATTATGTATA
Source organism: Platorchestia sp. MABIK (assembly GCA_014220935.1). NCBI lineage: Eukaryota > Metazoa > Arthropoda > Malacostraca > Amphipoda > Talitridae > Platorchestia > Platorchestia sp. MABIK. The sequence goes on along the minus strand of JACJUY010006078.1, from coordinate 17,013 downwards.
ACTGAAGTAAATCAAGAATAAACGATAGCTCACTTTATTAAAAACACTTTTTATCACATAGCACATGATTGTTTTATAAGATATGATGTTATTCTGGGGGAAAAAAGCTCACGGAATAAATTCAATAAGGAAGCTATTCGAATTCCCTACATCGGAGTCACATTTCCCTTCTGCGTGAAAGCAAGTTGGAGTCCCAAGCATCTCCTTTCTTCGATGGTTCGCTCGGTCTCGAGGTGAAGGCCATTCCGAGTTCCGGCAGCTAGCCGCCTGCCTAGCCCTACGGTTCGGAATGGTCTGCATCCGGCTAATGCAGTCGAACCTAGGTTTATACATCGTCTCACCTCACAGCGTAAACCGGATGAAAATCATCCTTAGCTTCTCATTATTTGAATTAAGCACTGGATTATTTGGATGTTTAGAATAAATTTTCATCAGGATAAAATGCAGGTTCGCATAAGAAGATATTATGAAACTCGAGGACTAACTGTACCTTCTGAGAGCTCTATGAGGTTAAGTAGCAATGCCAAATGATATTCGAGAGAGTCTATTGAAAAAACCACCGAATGTAATACCAGGATGTTAAATGCGAACCATCCGTGACCAAGCCTTGAAATGCACGTGAGTAATTTCACGATAAAACGTTAAATGAGTAGTGGTGCGATGAGTGAGGGAATGTTCAAGCGTCATCCTCAACAAGTGCCAGTGCATAACGCTAGAATTTTAAATCTTATTTGTCTATGAGGAAAACATAGACTCAAGTTGAGGTAGCATCAATTGAATGGAAAAGTTTATAATGGAAGGAAATTCTAGAAGAACTTGAGATCGCTTACGAAAATGGAAATTATTATTTACTGAGTCGTGACACGCGGTATTAAGAGGGAAGTTGAATCTAATAATTTTGCAGCAAAGAGCATAAAAAAAGTGCTGTGAGTAGCGGATGCATAAGAATAGTTGTTAGGAACTGATAATGACATGAACGGCTAATTTCAATTTTTTAGGTATACATGCAATCACTGGCAAAAATCTCGAAGCAAGAAATACAGAAAACTTTCTTTAACAATGATCACTAACATTCAGAAGCAAGTTAATATCCTCTGCATAAAAATAGACGATCTATAAAATTATTTGCTTGCTGAAAAAAGCTCACAAGCTGCACAGCCTCATGAAAGGACTTCAACTTACAAGGGTGCAAAGGCATTAAATTGAGAAGGACTTGACTTCCTTGAACGAGAATCTAAAATTTAACTTTTAAAGATGCTTGGTAAGAGATCAGGACATCTACTTCTGAGCTCTTTTAAATAATCTTAGAAGTTGTTCAGATACAAGGTGGGGCAAATCAAATGCCCGAGTTTTGAAAAGGACGCTCAACGGCTGTGGTGGTGGTGGTGGTAAGATGTGTGTGGTCACCACCATCTTCCTCATGCCATCTTCAAAAAATGAGCACACAAACGACATTGTATACTGATTCGAATAAAACTACAGATAATTCTGTAAGTATTGTTTGGCTTTTCCTAATAGTCTTTCGAAACGCGGGCATCTGATGAGCACTAATAGCCTTTCAAAACGCGGGCGTTTGATTTGCCACACCCTGTTTTTAAAACTTAAACTCGTTGAGAGACCTTATCATTAGGCGATAGAAATTTAACGGTGACTGATAATTTTTAGGGAGTTGGGAAAATTTATTACCAAACATAAATTCATGCATTGTGAGGTAGCTATTCATTAACGCGGACACAAATACTTCGAAAATTGAGATTTTCCAAAGGAAATCCTTCGTCTTTACTGCACTCAGACGCTTGGGAATTTAAAACCGCCTCACACACACGCACGGATGCTCAAACTATGGTAATACTCAGGTGGGACGTATTGAATTCTTTTACTAGGAGTCACTCTTCATTTCCGCGTGAAAGTTATAACGTGGGTGCCCGGAGTCTTTCGACACGCCCCCGTCTTGCGGTGAAGGTCGCGCTCAGTTCCGGCAGCAGGAAACGGTGCCTATGCATGATCAGCATCGATGCCGGATGAACCGTAATTTTCAATGGTTGAGTGAATTGCCAATATAATATAACGTTGTAGTTGGCTCAGAGTAACTTATGATAAGAAATGAACCGTAGTTTTCCGTGGGTGAGTGAACTGCCATCATAAAATTATGTTGTATTTTGAGCAGAGCAACTTGCAATAGGGAACAGTTATTGATAGAGATACAGAGGAGTTCTTTAATGAAGTACAGGAGCGATTCTCACCGATATAGCGAGGTTATTCACTCAGATGTGTGAAAATATTTGTTGAGATTTAAAAGAGGAAGGCGCAAGAATATAAAGAAGTGACTCACAGATGTTCTCAGCAGAAATTGATAAAGAAATAAAGAAGTTCTTCCCAAGGTCATAAGGGGTGACTCACGTTGAGGACCTTAATTACAAAATTGAAATGGAGTTATTCGAGAGGATTCAAAAATGCTATTCGTTTAGATTCAAAATAGTTATCCTCAAGGATTCAAAAATTTATTAACGATATGCTAAAATAGTTTTCCTCCAGGGTATACAAACTTTATTCACAAGGATATAAAAGAGTTATTCACAAGAATATAAACGTAACATTGGCTCGGTACTACAGGACATATTCAAGGTATTGAAGGAATCATTCACAATTACTACGAGATAATTTTCCACGAGGATATTCACAATCCCCACCCACACGCAGCTAGCAAATGGATAGCAGTTGTGGCAGAACTAAGTTGTCGCAATTAAATTAGGGAAATTTAAGGCAGAACTAAAATTTGTGGAGAGCTGAGCTCCGTGGGACTGTGTCCACGAGGACAGTTCAAAGGCCCCTGGGAAAACTTGGGTGAGGGGCTGTGCCTCGCATGACTGGAGGGTGAAAGTATTGCTTTCTGCCCAACCCTCGCTTGATGCGTGGAGCCAGGATGACTTACGTTGCTTGCGATACGACCCAACGGTGGGTCGTGCTTAGGTTTTTCCTGCTGCGAAACGACCCATCGATGGTTCGTTTGAAAAATTCTAACAGTCTTTTTTAATTAAATAGTATTTAATGGACCCGGTTTAATGTTTGGTACTTATAAAATTGCTAATCACTGATGACTTTAAAATTGAGTTAAATGTTGAACTTCAGCTTAACCTTTCGTAGTCAATTTAGCATACTGTAACCACGCTTTTAAAGTATGTATTCGACCTTAAGCACACTGCAAGCATAGTTTTGAAGTGTGTATTCGATCTTAAGCATACTTTAGTCCTATTTTTGAAGCATGTATTCTACCGTAAGAATACTTTAGCCATGTTTTGAAGCATGAATTCCACCTTAAGCAAACTCTAACCACGCTTTTAAAGTATGTATTCGATTTTAAGCATTCTGTAACCAGCGTTTAAAGTATTCAATCTACCTACGAACAATAGTGCACCACTTTCGTTCTCATTTTATATGAGTCAATTGGGACTGTTTGTAGGTACTTTGAAAGTAGCCGTAATTGCATTTCAGTTTGGAGTGCCGGACTGCGACATTTGCCCGCGCGCTCAAAAATTGAAACGCGGTTCAATCGCTCTAGGTTATACGATGAACAACGCATGCAGAAAATGGTGACCCCTCACACGCGGAGTTCAAGAAAGTAATTTCACGTATGCTAGTAAGCATGGAAACAATACGCTGGTGTAAAAACGAGGCAATTTGTGCTAAATTTGATAACTTTCGCTTTCGTTTCAGCATTCATTGCACAGTTGCGCAAGAGCTGCTGTGTTGCTGCAATGTATATATAAACTAATTTACACGGTGCTGCTTGCTTGCTGTGGTGTTGCTTTTTTACTGTAGGACATAACGGTACTTCACGGCATTGCTTGGTGGTGTTGCTTTGTTACTGTAGAACATAACGGTATTTCACGGTACTGCTTGGTGGTGTTGCTTTGTTACTGTAGGACGTAACGGTACTTCACGGCATTGCTTGGTGGTGGTGTTGCTTTGTTCCTGTAGGACATAACGGTATTTCATGATATTGCTTGCGGTGGTGTTGCTTCGTTACTGTAGGACATAACGGTATTTCACGGTACTGCTTATGGTGGCGTTGCTGTAGTCATAGTGCATAAATAGACAGTAATATAATGTACTGCTTGCGGAGGTGCTGCTGTGTTGCTGAAGTACATAAATTACTGTACGATACGCATGTACCTCAAAGGTGACGGTAGACATTTGGCACACTGAATCAATAATGCTCAACGCTTGCATGTTGCTGAGGGAAATTGACGTGCTTCCACGGGGTTCGTAAAAAGTTTTTCAATGGCTGTGAGTTGCGGGATGGTTATTTTTAGTACTGTAGGATATGTTGGTATTGCACCTTATAAATCTCAATGATCAAACACATATCGTAAAACTGTTATTGTCCTATCACTACAAAAAAACTCCTGCATGCACTAAACTGGAAATTCAAGGTTATGATGTTGTTTTTTTGACGTTCGGTTAACGAGCATAAAAGCATAATTAAAAATTTAATTTTAGGCATCATACGCGTGGGATTTTCTGGAACACGGCCAGGGTTACGTTGCAATTTAAAAAAATTGAGCCCCCATACGAACATAAAAAACAGCTTCTTTTTTCGATCACAGTTGACAAATTCATGGCCCAACATAGTTTTCAGCGATGAAAAGAAATCTGACAAAAAATGAAAGTACAATTTTCGGAATGATCGATTTTAGTCAATGTTTTACGGTATCAATACTAGAGTGATCATTCGAATCAAGACGAGGAGCGGCTTCTGTTATGGTGTGGGCAGCCATACTTGAAACAGGAAGATATCTTTTGATTATCTTGACCAATGTTTCAAAATCAACCAAAATAATTAAAGAAACTTCATTGTAGAAGAATTATCATAACCCTCGGCCAAAAATCATCACTAAAACGCGAATGATCTTTTCACCAAGGCACCCGCTCATGCAAAATTGAACTATTGGACGCAGTGGGACATTCAATGAGGCGTACTTCATTTCAAAGGAAAATTGTTTTCCGTCATCATAATATCTGAACCTTTCGATCACAGCAGGCTTAGTAAGGTGTCGGAAACGCATCCCCGAAGTTTTTGAAAGAAAACCTCGCGGCCGAGAAGGCCAAAATCATTTCAACAATTATTTCTGATTCGTGCTGATCATTTTCACAGCGTCTTCAACATGGTAGCGATGCAAATGGAAGCCCTTTCGAATTAAATGAGGAAATGTTTAATATTCATGTCATCTGTGCTTGTGTTTATCGTGGTACTTTTGTATCCTTTTCTCTAATGAATATTTACAAAACGCTAATAAAAGATGTTTGTTTACATTTTGTGAATAGATCCGTGAAATTTAGACCTCACGATTTCAGAAAAAATATGAATAATGGAAGGACGCTTTACCAGCGACGGAAGGACCTGATCTGAAATACAAGAAACTTTTATCGTGGCTGAAATCACACCAGCATCCACTCTGAAGTGAAACACTGTTTGCCGTTTACAGGTTTCAGCCCGTTACGGGTATAGGTACCTAACAGGTTTCAGCAGGTCACAGAATTTAGCACGTCACATGTTTTCGCTCGTCACAAGTTTTGGCACATTAGAGAAGAACTCTACCGTCAGAAGCACTAGCTGACCTACTCCTCGCGGCGCAGTCTGCTCCGTCCGGTCCACATTCTCGAGACGAAGAGCTCGCTAAATTACCTAAAATCCCTCACTCTTGTATCACAACTTGGTTTTTGAAGTTTATTCATTAGGAGAACTCGCTAAATTACCAACAACCCCTCACTCCTATAGTACAACTTAATATTGTAGTTTGTTCATAAAAAAGCTTGCTAAATTACCTACAATCCCTCACTCTTATATAACAACTTGATTTTTGAAGTTCATTCATAAGAAAAGCTCGCTGAATTACCTACAATCCCGCACTCTTATATAACAACTTGATTTTTGAAGATCATTCATTATTATTATTATCATTCCAGGTCGTAAACATCGAATTTTCTAGAGCATGACGAGTGTTAAGTAATTTGATATCACAAGTTTTTTTTCAAATTTCATTCGTTGTTAATATTATCATTCGAGGTGAATTTTATAGAATTCGGCCAGTGTTACGTAACTTTATATGACAACTTGATTTCCAAAGTGTATTCATTCTTATTATTTCCATTCCAGGTCGCAAACATTGGATTTTCTATGACACGGCCAGTGTTGGGCTGTGAATTTCAGCAAATTTTTCCACTTCACTGGGAATAACTTGTAATGTTATTGTGAAATGATGGTAAGGGATCCGGGTAGGAATTTCTGTGTATAAGAAAATTCGTACACGTCTCTTCGATATTTCTTTTCGTTCTTGTTTGAAACAGAATGAATGAAGTCCAAAATGTTCCGAATAAAGCACTGTAATTTAATATAGAGTGCAGTTTCATTTCTTTGATTAGTTGTTTGCACCTTGCCATTTTAGGATAAATTTTATAATACTCGAATTTTCAGAAGACTGATAAAATAGCGGTTCAGAACGAGATTTTTTTGACAACTGGACTTATTTAAGTGAAATGTAATACCTTAGGTTCTCCCTGACCTTTTGCTTGTACCAATCTTTACACTTAATTGTCTCTGTGACGGCAACTCGTATGTTTTAGTTACTTTTTCCAGGAGTAATTGAGTAATGGAGTAATTACTGTCAGAAAAACTAGCCATCACGAAATGAATGTCTTTGATTTCGCACGTAATTTCAATTCAAACCAGTTTTTCCGTCTAATGATATATATATATTATGTGCATCAATGTGTTCTTGAACAAATTTTTGAATATTCCATAGTTCAAAGTGAACTTAAACACATTTCTGAAGCTCTACTTGCGTAAGTTTTGCAGGAAGCCGAGCAGTTTCACCGATTTGCCGAGCAATTTCGTCATACTGATCTTGCCTACTGTGCAAAGCTTTCACTTATCTTCGGCATCAATTCTAAAGGCCCTAGCACCAAGATTTGCAATGAAATTTACTATATTTATTCTCTTAATAACATATCTTTAAGAACTAAAAAAGAAATTTTCATGATCTTCCTAGGAAATACAAATTTTTGAACCGAAAGTGCTTACCTACGCCTTTGTTGAACACGCGTCTCGTCTGTCACAGCGAGCGAGTACGTGCAGAGTCGCACGTCACCCGAGTCCAGCGCAGGTGATCCACAGTTTCTTGTAGTTCAGCCTACACTCATCTACTTGAACTTTGCGTTCCTCATTCCCGATTAAAAATTCAACAATTCTTCATTATTTTTAAATCGCTATATTTATAAATGTCATGCGACCCCATTCAACGGGTGGTGAATGAGTTAATGCCATAGCTGGAGGCAAGGCAGATGCCCGCTATAATGCCACCTGACGCAAAGACTTCAACCATCCGGCGGTCTTACACATAACCTGGCACTGGAATACTGCCAGTCTGACTTGCATTCTCGTGGAGACCAGGCGTGTGACGCTAATGCTCCCTGTGAAGCCGTGCGGGGTAAAGGACCTAATGTGTGAGAAAGTTGCGAGCCGTCAAGTGATATTTACAGGAAAGTGTTAGCTTATACGTGTCCCAAAATAAAGTACGGATTCTGAGGGATAACTAATCCAACGTAGTGTGAGTGGACGGCTTGAGAAAATCGAAATTGAGAAACGAAAGAATATAGTGAACTTATAATATTTCTTACCTTTAAGTTGGTAAAGAAGAGCTCTGTTACATTCTAGCAAATTTTATACAATGTTTCTTTTTTCTCGAAGACGTTTATTTCCTCATGAAAAATGATTAGTGATCCGGACGGTCAAATGTCCATTCTTGGACGCTAGTGCGGTTAGTCTTGACCATTGCGATCGTTGAAAAGTTCTCTCGAGTTGAGACTCTGTAATCAGATTTGAAGGACCACCGCAATTGGCAACATTGCTGGTTAAACTGACATGTGAGTATTTATATTGAACTTTTTGTTGCTTCATCGAGTTTTTCAGATCATTGAATTTCAGAAGATTTGTTTGTTTGTAAAGCTAAACCTTATGTCACCAGTTATTTGAGTTCCTGTGAGTAAAATGTGGTCCCGTCAAAGTATTTTATAAAGTGTTTTAGCGTTTTAGGCTTAGACTACGTAGATTTATTCAGTTTCTCTCGTTTCAATGAAACTTCCAAGTTTTAATTTAAATCAGATTAACATCTTAACAGCAGATTTATTACTCTGGATATTTGTTTAATATTTAAATTAATATTTAATATTATATTGGATATAATATTTAAATTTATTCAATTTATTAATTTGTTACTCTGGATTTTACTCTTATGTTCGTGCACTTTTATTCGTTTTGAGGCTACGTAAGATTAGCCTAATTTTTAAATTGAATGTTTATTTATTTATTTGTTTATTTATTTATTGAATGTTTATGGTTTGACAAAAAAGGCACATGTAATCTGAAAGGACTTTTCCATTCGTATCGAAATCCTGAAAATGATAAACAAACTGGGGTTAATTTATCATTTGGAGGACCGTTCAATACTTGGAGGATCATCCATTACTTGGAGGATCATCCATTACTTGGAGGATCATCCATTACTTGGAGGATCATCCATTACTTGGAGGATCATCCATTACTTGGAGGATCATCCATTACTTGGAGGATCATCCATTACTTGGAGGATCATCCATTACTTGGGGATCATCCATTTCTGGGAGGATCATCCATTACTTGGAGGACCACCCATCACTTGGAGGATCATCCATTACTTGGAGGATCATCCATTGCTTGGAGGATCATCCATTACCTGGAGGATCATCCATTGCTTGGAGGATCATCTATTACTTGGAGGATCATCCATTACTTGGAGGATCATCCATTACTTGGAGGATCATCCATTGCTTGGACGATCATCCATTACTTGGAGGATCATCCATTGCTTGGAGGATCATCCATCACTTGGAGGACCATCCATCACTTGGAGGATCATCCATTGCTTGTAGGATCATCCATTGCTTGGAGGATCATCCATTGCTTGGAGGATCATCCATTGCTTGGAGGATCATCCATTACTCGGAGGACCATCCATCACTTGGAGGATCATCCATTGCTTGGAGGATAGAGAAGGTTTTCCTGAAAATGATAGCTGAGGGCATCAGTTGCGTGAGGATATGACGGTAGACCCTTGAGAGTAGAGGGCACGTGTTGCATTGCGGCATCAACACGTTTCCTGTGAAGGGACCCACCGGTGGTCATCGAGGGGATTTTCATAATGCTGCTGACCGACCTGCAGTCACCAACTCAACTTTCATAAATACTCAGTGAAAACCTAATGAATGCACCATCTTTTAAGTAAATGTTATTTTCAAAATTGGTCTCTAAAATTAACTCTTAATTTGAATTGAATATTGAATTACAGTTTAACCTGCCGCAGGTAATGTGTTAAGGCGATGCATTCGAGCGACTTTTGTAGTCACTTCAAACGAACGTCATTGCCTGCAACTCCAACTTAACACTTCGAGACAACGTTTACATACTTGACGTGTGGGTGCTGCAAAAGTTGCCAGGAATTGCGAGTTTTCCTCAACGGCTGATTTGTGTTAACAAAAGTAATGTCCCGTGTAGTACAGAAATTATTAACTTCGGGTCTGTGCCGTGCATTTGAAGTAATTCTTATTGGTTCATTTATGAAAAAAAGAAATAAAGAGGACTGAAGAAATATACTCTAGGGTAAAATAAACGTCAACCGAGATGCATCTTATACAGTTTACAAGGTGTTTACGAATAAATGCATCCTCTGATTTTATATGTAAAATATTGAAAATGTTGTGTATGTATGGTACCACACATCAGTTTATTTCGATATACTCCTCATCCTTTTAAAATGCTGGTCAATTAACATGGTAGAATAATATTGTATCATAGATCCTTAGGGTTTTCTTAACCCTATAGATGACAAACCAGGAGGTGAAGTTGCCGAATTCCCCGACAAAAATTGGCCACGACCATTTCTTAAAATCTCCACTTCCGCCATCTTCCGCCATCTAGGCATCACAGCAACCTTTGTTGCTCGAACGTACGTCTGTGCAACGTTTGTCGCTCGAGTTCATTGATTGGGGTTAAGAGTAGCCTCTTTAGGTTTAATGGCCTGAAATAAGGCACTAAGTGAGCTGGTATTACTTTGAAATTACTTTATTAGGTTTATGAGCACAAGCAATCTCAGAGAATCTGCATTGGAGGACCGACGACGATGAAGCGGCGTAAAAAATTTAGTGATGTTGTCCTCGGTCTTTTGCATAATCTTAAATTTCACTAAATACTGTATAGACTACTCGTGATTCGAGGGACAAGTTGCTTAGATAACTTATTTATAGGAAACATCTTCGTAAAATAGGTATTTGTAGGAGATCGTATCCACAATACGCCGTTCAGAAATTGAACACTTTGACTGCGAAGTAAAACATATTTGGTCACTGACGAAATTTTCGGTATGCTGCCCACCAACCAGTAGTTATAAGCTCGATTTAAAAAAAACTTAATCAAAACTAAATGAAAGCATGGTCCAGTTAATGTTTGGTATTTTCAACATTGCTTACTACAATTGACTTTGAATTTGAATTGAATTTCAAACATCATTTTTACCAGCCGCAGTTGAAGTCTTAAAATACAGCAGTATTTTGTTCTGCCTATTCAGGGTTCCGAAATTAGCCTCATGTTATTACCGAAGACGGAGAGTGAACGGTGACAACCGAGGCGTAAGCCTACAAGATCATTAAAGTTTAATAGCAAGACATGATTCGGACGTATGGACGTGTAGACACACATAGACATGTAGGTAATACGTGGGTTGAGCTGAATCATGGGAATTATCTGATTTTTTCAATTATCTTCTTCCTGTCACGGAATAAATCTCAATTTTGAGTCTTCGAAAACAGTTTTGGGAAATTGAGCCCAATTTTGAGTAGTTGAGCACAGTTTTGAGTCATTGAGCACATATTTGAGTCACTGAGTACAGCTTCGAGTAATTTAGAGCAGTTTGGAGTCATTGAGCGAAGTTTTCAGTAATTAAATAATTCTTTGGGTCATTGATCGCAATGTTGAGTTATTGAAGACATCATCTACATAGTTACATCATCTACACAGTTTTGAGAACAGAAAACAACTTGTTCTGCTAGGGTAAAAGTTATCACAGTGCAACCAAATCACCTTCACTTAGTGCGACACTTGGTACAGGAGTTGCATCCAGGTAAATCCCATGTGGGAATAGAGGATAATAATGTTACTGTTACAGCGGCGAAACTTGAGAAGTACATTAAGCTTAATTACCCAAAACTGTGTTCAATTAGTTACTCAAATTGCAAACCTATTATTGTATGATGAGTCATTTTCAGCGAATGAAAAACGAGGTGGAAAATCTACCGAGACCAGTTGAAGGAAAAAGAGCCATAACCTGAGTTGGAGTTAGATTTAACACTTTAACCACCATGGGTTAAACTCAAGTTCAATATTCTAGTCAAATGTGAAGTCAGTTGTAGTTGGCAATTTTGAAAAAAAAACATTAACTGGACCGTGCCTTCAATAAGCTTTGATTAAGAATTAATGAAAATTGAGTAAATGATTACTCGTCAGTCAGCAGCAAAATGAAAATTCCCTCCGTGTACCACCGGTGGCTCACATGGCGGTGAACGTGTTGAGCAGAATATCAGGCATGGAGGTAATCGTAAACAGACTCAGGATGGAACACTCGTTCCTAGCACACAACTACGTGATACGAAATTCTCGGTGTCGGCCCAGTGTGGGAGTTCTGCAATACTTCATCAGTGCTAACTGTAGCACACTTTATCATAGAGTTCGAAAGCCTCGAGATTAGAAAAAGAATTTACTTAAAAATTTGAAGAGCGCTGCAGCTTCCTGAAGTTGAGGTAGTGTTGTGATGGGACGTTGAGAGAATAAATAACCTTCGATGGCTTGTCCTCCTACGAACTTATTTGAATATTCCAAGCGTTTTTTTACTATTAACGAGTCCTCAGAGACATGTATATGAATTTATTTTTGTCTTTTACTGATGCCATGGTCTGAAGAGAGCAGTTCAGGACTCGTCTCCGTATTTGTTAATAGGTTTTCAAAACTCCCCAATATTATCATTATCATTTTTAGTATCCTCATGTGCTATTTAACACTTTGATCGCGACGTGAGCCGCCGATGTACACGGAGGGAATCTTCATAGTGCTGCTGACCGACTAGTAGTCACAGACTCAATTTTGATATTCAATTCGAACTAAGCGAAGACACGATCTAGTTAAAGTTTGTCATTTATAAAATTGCTTACGACAATTGACGCTAAATTTGAGTCGAATATTGGCTTTCGGTCCAACACATCTCGGTCAACGTGTTAAGACATCCGCTATTCCAAAATTTTATGTGTTAAGACTACCAACTGCCCACTATCGGCATGAACCTTTTAACGTCAGCATTTTTGTATTCATACTCCCGTTATCAAAACCATTATCATTAAGCTGGCCCTGGCATCATGTAGTCGCCGATATCTAAATGAGGAACGAACTGTCACTCGGCAGAAAACATATAAGGGAACAAGTTTAGCGATGCAAACAATGTATTGAGGCCATTTTCGAAAGAGGCTCATAAGTAGGGCGTTAAGGGTTAAGGCGTTCCGCTTGAAGGACGACCTCAAATCCATTGCCAAAATTTATCCATGGCGGCCATTCTCGGGTGTGTCAGCAAAATCTACGACTTTATTGTTTGTTTTATGTTGGATTGATTTAGATTGATGAATTCATATTAGATTGATTCATGAAGATTGAATGTTAGATTGATTTAGGTTTAGTTAATTTACAATAAGATAGCTTAAACTAGGTAAGTAAGGTTTCAGTTCCTATCTTTTTAGAAAGAATATGCGAATGACTAGTTTTCTTGACACTATATGAAGGAAATATTCGTTTCCTATAAGAAACTACTAGTGTTTCTGAGTAGCTTCATACCGTGGCTACGAGTAAATGTACCATAACGAACCTTAGTTAATCGTAAAAGTTAAAAGAACTTTTTATACTAAGAACTTTCATTAACTTGCAGTGACACTCTTTTTCGTAGCAGCGAAGCATAACATTACACTTGCCAGAGCTTCTGAAGTGCTCAACCGCACGTCGAGCCCTTCAATAAGTGCTCATCTAGCAAGCTTCGATGTTACTGAGCGATTTTTGGCTGTAATTTATTGTTTTTTGTAATTTGTTTTCCATTCATGCATCGAATCACTCAATGGAGTGAAGGAAACGTCGTTTTCTCTTTGCCTTGGTGTTACTTAGCAATATTACGCTGTTAATTATTGACCATTAATTACTTCAGCTTTCATGCCTTGATTCACTCCATGGAGTGAAGGAAACGCCGTTTTCTCTTTGCCTTAGTGTTACTTAGCAATATTTAGCTGTTGACTATCCACCTGCAAGTGATCTTTGGCTCCGCCTGTGGTATCATTGCTCTGCAGGCAAGCCTTCATGAGTCAAAGACGAAAAATGATTGGCGTTCTAAATATGTCGGCTACCAGACCTGTGATCATGGTAGCATGCCTGTGATTCGCTGGGTGAGATTTGCTTCAAAACTTATTTTGAGGAAATTTCTCCGTAAAATGGAAATTTGTTACACATCATGTCCGCATTGCAAGTTGTATTCGCAATTTTGATATTGCTGCAAGCAGGTTGTTGAATTTTGTGCAATGTTATGCCTCAATCTAGTGTGTTGAATTTTGCCCCCAAATTAGTTTTGAAGCCAGTGTGGACGGTTTTGAATAAGTAAATGAGCAAGCGAATAAAAAATTATGATGATCGCTTCATGAACATACAGACTAACATGCAGTACTCAAAACCATTTTGCTGAGAGCGTTTATGAAACGATACCTGATGTGTAAATCAATTAAATTTCCGTTTCTTATTTCGGTTCCTTTTTGCAAGAAAATTCAAAGTGGGGACCTTGCCATGAAGATTAATTCAATTCATTCTGTTAACAATAAATCAATTACCGCATTGATGCGTGATGATTTTAACAACTTAATACGTCCTTCATATTTTATGTAGACATCACTCCATGCTCATCAACGTCAACACTTGACTGATGATATCATCATCGCCCTACTCTATAAATTCGGTCTTCACTAACAACAAACTAGAGAAAAAAATTCTCCCCTCCAACAGCGCAGCATATGTTCTCATCGTCTTAGCTCATTAAACAACATAAACAGACCCGTATCGCGGTGGCGGACGGAGAGCGACCGAGCGAAGTACTCGTAGATGACCTACATTTTCCTCGCGTAGTATATTTTCACTACATAAGTCAATCAATCGGTGCAGGCGGCAGGAAGTGCCTGGAAGTAAAGCTACTAAATCTTATCAGCGCCGGATTCTGGCATCCGCTCACCTTTCACTGGTAGGTACTACGTGCCCCTCTAGCGCCTTTCGTGCCTTGATTCACACGCGGTGTGAAGGTGGCGCAGTTTTCTCTTCGCTTTGGTGTTACTGAGCGATGTTTCGCTGTTGCTTATTGTATTTCCATTCGTCTTCATTCATGCCTTCATTCAATGCGCGGTGTGAAGTAAGCGCCGTTTTCTCTTTGCTAAAGTGTTACGTAGCAGTATTTTGCTTTTAATTATTGATCTTTAATTACTTAAGCTCTCATGCCACGATTCAATGCGCGGTTTGAAGGAAACGCTGTTCTCCCTTTGCCGCACTGATGCTTAGCAATATTTTGATATTAATTATTCTCCTCTAATTTATCGGTCTTTCTAGCGACGAGAGGAAAGTCGGAGACCGTAACGTACAAGTAAATTTCACTGACCAAGATTCGGTGTGCCGATGTATATGGCTAACTGCATACATTATTGACGGCGTGAGTGCCCTACTCTTTTTGAATGAAAGTAATTAATCATTTAGTTAAATGAGAACGTCAGACGAATTTTCTTTCTTATTTCAATAAAGAAATTAGAGGAAGTTTGGGTGAATTAATTTCGATCAGTTTTTTAGTACCTTGTGGCAAAATAATAGACATTTATCCCTGGCACGACTGAAACATATTTCACCGAAATTTTGGGCTAAAGCAATTTGATTTGGTTTCATCCTGTGAAAAATAACAAAATCCTTCTTTAGAGAACTTGTTACTGAGTTGTAAAGATCGTTGGGACTGTGATTAGTGTTACTAAGCGGCTGAGTGCATTTTAACTCTCTGTGTGCACGTGTAACGAAATTTTGTAAGTTTTTTTTAACGCCAAAATTTTACGTAATGGGTTTGTGAACATGTGAAGAGTTATGAATTGCCTACGGAGACACTTTTATTCACTCTATGTATGAAATACTAAAAGTATCACAGTCATTTCTTCCTTCATTTAATGGTTTTTCACGATCAACTTTGTTCAGTTTGTTAAGCTCTTCGAACAAGACGCAAATTGTGACAGGTATATCAGAAAATACGACAAAGAAACAAGTTTTATAACAGGAAAGTCACTTGGGAAAATGCAAAGTTAAGCTTTATCAACGTAAACAAATCACTGAAGCTACGTCCATCGCGAGGCATTCATCAAATTTCCCTCGTCAGATGCGTCGTGGATCATTCGATAATACATAAGCCGTGAGTTCGATTAAATTTTCCTGCCCCTTGAACCTTGTCACTCATGCACCCATGATGAGCTTACATCTGATTGAGGCAGGCCAGCTCGGCTTTCTACGATTGAGTTTTTTCCTCAAAATTGCAGGACTTCATAAAAGACGATTTTTGAACCGTGCTTCCGACAAAATATTCCTAGCCTTTAAACCTTGTTTCGTGTCTCTGTCACACTCATGGTGAGCTTACATCCTGATTGAGGCAGGCCAGCTCGGCTCTCTGCGATTGAGTTTTTGCTCAACATTACCGGTTTTTGGCTTCTTGTAACCATCCCATGAGCCCAAGGGAGAATCTTGCTGTGCGGAGAAAATTCTCTGACTTGCCATTTTTAACATTTTCATGGAACAACGGCTCTTCTTATGGCCCTAGTTTTTCACGTCTATTTCGCCTGAAGATGAATTGAAATTGCTCGGCTATTGATTTACAGTTATATTTTTTCGGGTTATGCACGGGAATGAGTGCAGGGCTCTTTACTTTTAGCTTACTGTATGAATGAGTTTTATTTGCGCATTTAAACGTTATTATGTCAATGAATGCTGTTTGCAATGACTATACGCGTACTGGGCTTAGATCATAAGTACAACGCCTAGGTTTTGTAGCATCACTAGGTTTTGTAGCATCAAAATGCAATAAAATAAAACTGCTAATCTTTTTTGAGCGCATGCGAGCCTCAAGTTGTGAAGCAATAGAATGAACTAAACTAACCTCATACATGGCTGGAACTACATATGTTTACAGCACCTGCTTGCTTCATAACCAGGTTGAATTTTCAAACAATCATTCGTTGCTTATTCGTAATACAAATCGTATGCCGTGATACTAAATAAATAAATAAGTTGACTTTTCCAAAGACCATTTGTCGCCCATTCCTCACCCAAATCATAGACCGAGACGCTGAAGAGCGTTTCAGCGGGAGGAGAGATCAGTTGCTCGTTTCAGAACAGATCTGAATTATCACAACTTTTAAAATAAGATGGAATGAGTTTCGCTGCTCTTATCTCTACATCACTAAATAAGGCACTCCGGGGCGCTCGTAAACGAACCAACTCTCATTTGTCGTTTCAATTGACCTTCCTTTCTGGCCGGGGAGCCTCTCAATATGCACGGAGAGAGCTGGTCCAAAGTCGCCAAGTTTACGAGTGTGTTCACTTTCTCAGAGGCCGCTGAAGTGTTCGTAAGTTCTCCTATTTTATCTGTGGCACGGACAGTCCTCTCAAGAATGAGTGCTACATGGGATTATTCTTAAAGCGTTGGAGTTATTCTTAAAGTGTCGGGAGTATTCTTAAAGCGTCGGGAGTATTCTTAAAGCGTCGGGAGTATTCTTAAAGCGTCGGGAGTATTCTTAAAGCGTCGGGAGTATTCTTAAAGCGTCGGGAGTATTCTTAAA
>JACJUY010006077.1:32657-53937 GCA_014220935.1 Platorchestia sp. MABIK | reverse complement strand
AGTTTTCCAAGCCCCGATAGTTTTCCAAGCCCCGATAGTTTTCCAAGCCCTGATAGTTTCCCAAGCCCCGATAGTTTTCCAAGCCCTGATAGTTTCCCATACTTGTGCATGGTGAAACTCGAATCATTGATACGGTCATTATAACTATCCTTATGACAGAGAAATGAAAGAATCGAGCTCCAAACAAATAGACCAAGGGTATTATTAGGAAGCAGCATGACTCATGGAAATTCCACAGACAATGTCACCGTTAAGCTAGATGGACTTGTGAAAAAATTCCGTCAATATTATCTATCCTATGCTAACCTTTCCTAACCTATTCTATCCTATACTAACCCATCCTGATAAAATGTCAAATATATCAATGCATGTAAAGGCAACCTTTCAATGTTACACTGAAGAATTCGGTATCCATGATATCGCAAACTCAGACCTCCTATGTTTCTTAAGAAATGGACACCAAACAAATTTATAAATAAATAAATAAACACACAACGAGTATTATTACGTTAGATTAGTTTGTTTTGTTGTTTAAATTCCCCCTCAGAGGGATACAACTATTGTTTCTATAAAAATTAGCACTCTCAGGGGGAAAATGTTGAGGGCCCAAGATTAGAGTTAGGTTGGCTTTTTTTTGTTGAAATAAAAATGTTTTTTGTTATGTTAAGGACTACCTTTTTTAGGTTTACTGCTGTCCTGTTTTTTAGTACCTACTACTTTCCTCTTCAACTTTTATCTTTTTTCATGAACTTCTTTCTCAACTTACTGATTCTATGCCTCATCTGTGTAGATTCTGTATTACCTTATCTTCATACTAAATGATGCATTCCTCTCATTGATACACTATTTTTTATAGCGGTTAAGAAGGCTTATACGGTCATATAATCTAATCTCTTGTTATTTTAATTTATGTTTTCTTGTTTTGTATGTGACCTTTCAGCATTAGACTTCATATTAAAAAGCCTATTTTAGTCATACATTGATAGGTGTTGTATTTTTGCTGGTTAGCAGCTTTATTGGGAGTAATGGCAAATAGAGATTAGTAGTAGAGGTTAGAAAGTAGGGAAGTAGTAGTAACATAGGTTTGCTAGCGCTTCAGTTATCCAAACTATATTGCACCGAAGGTCACATAATTTAATCAAATAACAATAATCAGCAGTAGAGGTTAGGGAAACTCTTGCACTTACATGTTCTTCCCTCACTCATTCCCTCTCCTTTGGTTTAGAAGCTGACAAATCATTCCTTTAATTTGGTTTTTAATGGTAAAGCAATCAATAATGATTTCCAAGAATTATAATGTTGGTAATCGGTTTAAAATGTTAAATTTTTATTCATTTTTTATTTCATAGATCTCAATTAAATATTCATGCATTTTAAAATAACTTTAATGTAATTTGAGTAATCGCAATAACTTAATTATATGAGAAGTAAAGCTTATTAAATGATAAATTAAGTAATTTTACTTTAAATTTGTTACAAAAATTGCACCTATTAGTGTTGAAAAGAGCAGTTCTTTTACAGATATAAATACATAGATGTATGAAAAAGGCATCAATGATTTCAGGAATAAAATGTTGGTAAAGAAATGCTAAATAGAACACTGAAATGTCAAGTTTGCCTCAATTTTCATGGAATGTGAAGTTAATAATTTGCTAAAATTCCCAACTTAATTGTTGATGTATTATCAGCTCTGTGTCCTCTATAGGTAAATTTAATATAGATGGTAGAGTTTTCCCTTTTATATTTGACAATTCAAAATTTTATACCTTTCTCATCTCCTGCAGTTAACATTGTTGAAGATTTTGAATATTGAGAATATGGGTTCAATTTTTATCATGCTTCTGTGATTCATCAAGATTGGGATGGAAAGGCTTGGTATTGGTCAAATGATGCTTTACAAAAATTTTACAAATATCTCTTGTGATATTTATGAAAATTTTGCTGCTTAGAAATTTTGTAAAAGGGTATAATGATAAATGATTCTTTTTAACAATTCAGTATGGTAGTTAAATAAATTTATTTATTATTTAAGTAATCATTCTGAAGAGTAATTGTTACTGTATCATGGTTTTTATTTTCATGATGTTCTTCTGTATATGAGTATTTTGTATTTAATTTTGTTATTGTGCTGTACAACAAAATTTAGCTACTTGTATGTTATAATTGATGGTTTCATGTAAATTTGCTTATTTCCTGTGAGTTTGAAGTTTATTTTTCCAGAGTGATACAACACATGATAGAGCAATCCTACTTTAGAGTATTCTATCAGCTTTTGATCATTCTGGGGAGCAGGAAAATTTTTCTGTTAACATAGAAATAGTTGTAGTTGATTTCAAAGCTTTTAAAGCTGTTGAGGTGCATACTGAGTAAATGTTAATTTGAGCTATTCAAGTATCCAATTTTCATTAAAATGATGAATTGCACAGCTTATCGCAACTCTTAAGTTGTAATGCCGTATGTGTATGAGCAAAAAAATGAATTACGTGAAATTTAGAAAATATCAAGTAAATAAAGGGTAGTTGCTCTTGCTGCTTATGTTCATAGTTTAAGAGTGCGTTGCCAGGCATTCGTTTTCGATCTTTGCTATCAGTCAATCTTCTTTTGATTTTGGTATAAGTCATTCTTAAATTTGCTATGAAATGACTATAAATTGATGCTGTGACATTCTTATTCACTTGTTGCAATGGAATGACTCAAGTGTAAGGCAAACTTTACAGCTTCTATTTTGTTTCAGTTGCCATGCCGGACAGGCCCACAGACGCAGCTGTCCCGCAGCAATGTGGAGCAGAACAAGGAGTGCATCATCCAAATCAGCAAATACAGATTTGGCCTGGTCATATCAGGCCTCACCAAGATTCTGCAACGCGTTAATGAGCTGGTAAAGCACTGCTTATATCTTCCTCAGTTCTTGCTTTGAACCTCTTTTTCTGCGTAACTTTAAATACAAATTTTATTGTGGGACAAAAGGATTTAGATGCACCTGTGGTGAGAACATATTTTCAAATTGATTGTTAGGCCACAATCAAGCTGAAATTAATTAGTCTATGATGTTTGTGCTATCTCTTACATCTGAAATGAGAATGGGTTTTATTTTTTCAATATTTCAGTTTATCCCTGAAGGGCCTTTTCCAAGGTGCTGATGAAACTCTTGAGTCTGCATGTCAATTTATTTAAGGGGAATACAGGTGTTGTTTCTATGAGTACAAGAATTGGTGCTCCCAGGGTCAGGGAGAAAGTGTTTGGTCTCAAGCTGAAGGTTTGATAGGCCTTCCTTGTTTTGGATTAGGAAAGATTTTTGTTTTTGTATGGACAATCTTTTTTCAGTTCACTGCATTTTTTAGTACTAATTGCAGCCTTCTGATTTTAAATTTATTCATTAACTACTTTCAGGGGGGCACAACTATTATCTCAATGGGAATTAGCGCTCCCAAGGGAATATGTGAGAAATCGATTTGGTAGGCCATCCTTTTGTTGAAATAATTTTATTTTGAACCATTTTTTTTCAGTTCACTGCTGTCCTATTTTTCAGTATCTTCTACTTGCTTTTTTAACTTTTATCTTGTTTCATGAACTTCTTTCTTCTTTCATAAACTTCTTTCTCAAATTACTGTTTTAATGCACCTTGTGCATTTATTCCACGTTTGCTTTACTTCGAACTAAATGGTGCCTTCCTCTTTTTGGAATGCCTTTTTTTGTAGTTAGGGATGCTTAAACTAACATCTAATCTAACTCCTTTCAATCTTTGTTGCTGTATGAACATTGTGGGAACACACCTTGTGCCTAAATACCTCATTTCTGTAATTTCATATTAAATGACACTTTAATCCCTCATGTTGAATGGGAGGATTCCTCATGTTAAATGAGGGAGGATTCCTTTCCTCATGTTCAACACTTTTGTTGTTGTTAGGGAGGATTCAACTAAATTATTATATACTCAACCTGCTTGACATTCATGGCTCAAATTTTTGAAATAATTCATTAGCACATGCTCCACTCAAACAGCAGGTGTGGAGAGGAGATTTTGCTGAAATTTCTCAGTCAATACTTTTTCTTGCATTCATTATGGTGTTCTCCTCAGAAGCCCTGGGATAGGTAGTACTTAATGGTTAATTAAGTTTGTCTGTCCTATGCTATGGGAACTGGCATCCCTAGGTTGGATGTAAGATTACTTCAGCTATAGATGGGTCTTAGGGACCTCTGTCTTTTGTGCCTACTTAGTTTCTTTCAGTTTTTAAAATTTCATAGCTATCTCTTCTTTGTCTATTCTTTTTCTTCTTTTCATCTTGCTGTTTATGGGAAAGAGTACCCTGCATTGGACCACACTTTGTTCATAAATTCCTAATTTTCTAGTCTATGCTGAATGGTCTCTTCTCTTCACTTTCTTGAGATCTGCTTGATGAAGTCTTGAACTAATAGTATAATAATAATGATAATAATCTTGCCTAATAATACCCTTGGTGTGTTTATTCATTTGTTTGTTGTCTGCTTCTCAAGAAACAGCTTTTTTGATTTGAAGAATGCATAATGACTGTATCTGTAAAACGAGTTTCACCAGTGCACAAGTACAAGAATATTTTATTTGCAGGTACTATTAGGATGGATCTATTTGTTTGTTATCCATATCTTAACACTTATTTCAAGGAGACTATCAAGTCCTGTCGTTTTTGATGGATCGTGTACGCAAGTAATATATAATTACCAAGTCATAACCAATGATAAACTTCCAACAGCGTCCCCATGGCCATGACTACGAGAAGAATTTTTACTATGAGTCGCTGGTAGCTGTGCTCGACACTCTGGAGAAATGCCTCTCCTCTCAGCCCCGTGATGCTATTGGCTTTGATGAGGCCGTCAATGTCAAGCTCCTACTTAGAGAAATTTGCCAGTTCATGGGTGAGTTTTGCATTACATCAGCTCTTTGCAAATATGCTTGGTTGTTTTCAGATGTTGGTCTTTCCACATAATTAGCATAAAATAAATGCTAATTTTAGAGTAGGTGAATTGTAAGTGATGAAGTTTTACACATTGTATATTTGTTTGCATTTATAATGGAGTTGTAATTTTCGATTATGTTGTTCAGGTTTTTTGCTCTCCATGGTGTTTAGGTAGCAGAATATCCTGAAAATGTTTTACATTTGATCATTGAATAGTGTATACTTTCTTTTATCCTATCAGGTTGAAAATAAATGCAGTTCTTGGCAAATTGAAGGCATTTTCTAATTTAATTCAAAACTGTCTGCTATTTTTGGGAGAACTTTCTGTTAAGAGCTGAAAATGGAATGGGAAGAGTGGATGCTAATTGCCAAATTATAAATGCATTTTATTAGTCCTGCAACTGATCTCAGCTAGCTATCTTTATTATGACATTTGAAAACCTAGTGTATGATATGAAATTCATAAATCAAAATGATTAAAATGAAATTTTGTGCTGGACATATTTTGTTACATTTGTGTTTTATTCACATGTTTGATCTGGGTGTAATCTCTCAATTAAATTTTAAATTGCATCATGGGATGACATTCATTCACCGTGAATTTCCCTTCCACAATGACCTAATTCACCTCGTCAGTTCCAGTCATGCTTCGTATAACACATTCATGGCACTTACATCTCAGTGCTCAATCAAATATCCCTTTGAAAATTCTAAACTGGTCCTGAATATATATATATATAATTATGCCTGATTGTGTTTAACTTCATAAATTTCTTGCCCTTGAGCTCCTAGTATTTCCTCAATTTGACACACAATTTTTCATGTATAACTGTGTAGTACACAGTAATACTCAAAAAGATTATCATGATCACCATGACTGAGATAATTTGTAACATGACTCCTACTTTTAATCAGTACACAGTATGTACTAATTAAAAAGGGGTCATGTTACAAATTATCTCAGTTATGATGATTATGGTAATCTTTTTTGGGTCTATTTTTAGAGAATCTCACCCACGTGATGACACGAAAAACTATTGCATTTGAATGTTTCATTTGCAAACGTTTTGGTGTGTAAAATTTTGTCATCAGCACAATAACAGGTGTAGAGAGGCATTTTGAAAGTACCCCTTGAATGTGCACTGCTCCCTTCACGTTTTCACTGTTCCCTATACCCTATTTTACTGTGCTGGAAATGGAATTTTATGTTCTGAAGCATTTGTAATTTAGGTCTTCAAAGGCATTTTTTCTCTTTCATTGTATCGCCATTCTACGTGGTACTTTGACCAGCATTCATTACATTTTACCCAATTAGACTAAGCAGCCAAGTTTGCCTAGAACCTCGCTGTGAGAATCTGAAGGAAGTCAGCCAATGGTGGTTAAGATGAAGGAATCAATTTCTTCTAATATGTTTTTCATGCTTGTGTTTAGTCATGCAGTTACTGCTTTTGTCATGAATATTGGCATCATCAGGAAAGTCTCTCCTTTGCACATAGTGGCTTATAATACTCGAGAGTTTGCCTAACATGTCCCAAAGTATTAGTCTTCTAATTTGTTTCCTTGCTTTATTCCCAGAGTTAACATATGTGCTTTTAGGACAGTTCAATTATTTGGTACTTTTTTCAAGTAAAATTTTTTGGAATTATATGTTTTGAGTAAAAAGGAGGCTATTGTACCAACTTTGGTTCATTCTTGTCTTCAAGGCAATGTTTCATGTTGTTTTCTCTTCTACAGACATCAACCATGACTCTCTCATGGCCAACCAAATCAAGAGCTTTGCGTCCAAAGTGCTCTTCGCCCTCAGCATTAACAACTTCAATGCAGTGTTCAGCCGTATCTCTGCCAGGTGATGCATCATTTGAAAAAAATTATTGATTTCTGCTGTGTCACTAACGTGTTGTATGATAATGTTTTTAGCTTCTGATCTTGATGAAACGGTGTCAATGCTTCCTATATCTCTAAGCCTACTACGTGACAACAGAGCACTGATGTCTCATTAGTGGTCTAAAAATGGCAGTAGTTTTGAATGGAGTCCAATGGTGGCTTATACATAGTGTATTATGCATCCAGGCTGCACAGCTCCTAACCTGTGTATTGTGCATCCAGGCTGCACAGCTGCTAACCTGTGTATTGTGCATCCAGGCTTTACAGCTGCTAACCTGTGTATTGTGCATCCAGGCTGCACAGCTGCTAACCTGTGTATTGTGCATCCAGGCTGCAGGAGCTGAGCACGAGCAGTGCTGAGGAGAGTCTAGACTTCAGCGACATTGAGCTCATGCAGTACATCAACGTAGATGTGGAGCGCCTCATCAAGCTTCTCAATGGTGCGTGCAGGGCACAATTAGTTGTTTCTGTGTTTTTATTTTGTTTTCATTTGTTTCTGTGTCTTTTTGTTAATGCTAGACTCCTTTGCCAGGCAGGTTAAACCCAGCTTGTTGCCTGTGCAAGACCTGATGGTTGCAACTCTTGGAAGGGTTTCCTTGTTCAAATCAATGCTAGTGTCGTGAGTGGCTGATTTTTAGAAGGAACAGCATGAGATTCCTCTACTCTGACTAAAGCTCAGGATTTCATGAAGGGACGCCTCTTTTTGTAGGTGTTCTTGGAAAATAAATTCGAATCCATGCCAGAAGACTAGATCAGTTAGACCTTGGAGATTTTACTGTGAAAATCATTGATTTTTCTATAGTGGAGATCTTATGATTTATTGTAAAAATTTTATGGCATTCCTCATGGAAATTTTATGGCTTGTTTAACTTAGAGATAAAATACTTGGGCCCTCAGTGCATTTGCTCAGAGTGCCAGGGATAATGGATAATCTTGTCAACTCTCATCCCTTGAAGATCACTCTACTTTTATAAATGCTTTTCTACCGTATTTTTTGTCTGTCATGAAAAATTTCTTTTATCTTTAGCCCAAGTAAAATGAAGTGCCTTCACCAGTGGGAATGAACCTATTTGCTGGTTGTAACTCGTAATCCTGACTTTCTAATATTTTTTTATGCGTTTTTCCAAGTATTTCTACTCTCTTGTGCAGAAACAAACCAGAAGTTTCGGAGTCTCCGCAAAAATGCTCAGATAGCGCTTGTGACTGCCCTGGAGCGAGCCATTTGGAACTGGATGAGCACATACCCTTCTGAGTTTGCAGAGCTGCAGGTACTGGTTCTGGTATGCAGACAAGTAGAACACAAGGTACTGGCTCAAGTAACCAGAATTTCAGAATTCCAGGTTCTGGTTCTGGTAATCTGACTTGGCAGAACTCCTGGTTCTGGTCCTGGTCCTGGTAGCTAGACTTGCAGAACTTCAGATACTTGTGCAAGTAACCAGACTTCCAGAACTCCAGGTTCTGGGCCTGGAACACACAATTTCAAAACTCCAGGTATTGTTGCCATTATGGTTTGGTAGAGGAAGAATTCTCTCTAAATCAGTTAACTCTTAATGAAATTGTGGTTACTTTTATTTCGAGAGAACCAGTACACACGGTACATAAGGATTCCTTTCAGCTAAAAATTGAGTCCAGCAGCTTGACAATAACTCCTGCATTTTATGTGTTTCATCATTTACCAATACTGTAGCTATAACTTCATCTCCTAATTTGCGACTGAAAGAAAATTGATGAGTTAACTCATTGTCATTGCTAATTCTTCGATTTCTATCATTGGATTTTGTTAATAGATTGGAAAAATTTGGCAGTATTTGAGCCAGCTACTATTGTCTCGTAGATCACTGTCCTGATCTTTGGCATCCATATGGTACTAATGATTGCTGGCAGTGTTGCCGGAATCTCGAGGTACAAAGTTTGAGTGAAAAGTGCATCTGTGTCTTAGGGTTTAGTGTATACTCCATTTACTGTGTTATGCCTTGAAGTTTTTGTCATTCTGTGCAACAGGGTTCCAAAATTATCTCCCAACTGCCCTGCAGTGTGTTGAATTGAATTTTCAATAAAATATACGTATACTCACTGTAGCCTAAGGGCTTAGAGAGCGCGTTTTTAGTGTAAAATAATGAAGGGTTCAAAATCTTGCCGAGCGTACCGTGCTGCCACTCTTGTCTTTGTGAGGGGGTTCCAGCATGGGTAAGACGCTCGGCCATAGTGTGGGCGGGTAGCTGGAGCCTTCGTTTTAGGGTCCCAGCTGTTCTCGCACTCTTTACTCTGCTCAAATTTAAAAATCACGTTTGTTTGTATCAACTCGCGGTGTATACCGATACTTTTTGCAAGTGTGACCTGTAGAATGGATCATGCTTATTGAGTGAGAAATTGTAATGTGCTTATGCAAACAAATATAATTGTGTGTGTTGAGGCAATAGAAATTGTGTTGACCACCGAAAAAAATGTTCTTATAATACTATCTCAGAGGTGATGTAGAATATGGTATCTTTGAAACTATGAGATCTTCGGCGCGAAATAGTCGGAGCTACTAAAGCTTTAGTAAACCTATGTTACTACTACTACTACTCAAAATCTTGCATTGCGAGTCTGGTGTTTTTTCCTTCTTGTGAGTCTAGTGCTTCTTTCTGAAGGGAAAAAGAAATTAGCCATTATTCCACGCTTGACCTGGTTTTTGACATTTGTACTGACTTCAGAGGGGGCTACCATCATTGCGGTAGGCACACGAATGAAAGAACCCAATGTATAGTATCAATTAGATTGGAATAAAATATTGAAGAATTTTGTTTCCATTGAATAATGAAATTCTTTTGCCTCCAGAAATGCCGAAATGAGGAGCTGGCAAAGTGTTGTGAGTTCCTGTTCGAGTGCCTTGACTACTTCAACGAAAGCAGCAAGAAGCGCGCCCAAGTCTGGTCGCTACAGATCATCTTGCTGGTGCTCTGCCCGGTGAGTGCCAACATTTTGTTGAGACAGGCCTCCAACATCTGGTGTAAGATATACAGAGCCTTTCACGTACTGTGGGGAAAAGCTATAATTCTATAATTACAAATCTCTGGTGCTCAGTCTGGTGAGTGCCTCTGCTGCAGGGTAACATTTTGTTTAGGCTGGGTTCAACTTCTGGTATAAGACATACAGAGTCATTCACGTTCAGTGGGTAAAAGTTATAGTTGGAAATCGTTTTATGGAAAGTAGAACCTGAAGTTAAAAGGAAAATATTTCAAAAAGAATCATTTTGGAATTCTCAAATTTTGCCTTAAGTTCTGGAACTATACGATATAAAAAATAAAGTAGATGAAGGTAAAAAATTAAACAAGGTTGAATGGATATAAGCCATTTGCGATGTATCAGACTGAACTAAAATAGAATACTAGTATTTTTTCAACTATGTACTACCGCATACTTCCACTGAGCGCAGTAAAACACACGTACGCATGGATGTTCACAGAAAGTGCTGGAAGAGGTCGTCAACGCTGACGCTGGGGCGCCATGCTCCCTGAGGCACCACAAGAAGAAAATGTTCATCGACCAGCTCAAGAAATCCCTCGTCCCGCACGCCTCCAGTCAGTAGCGCCCACACACGCTAGTTCTAGACGGAACTTCTTGTTGGTCTGGGATTTCAGTTCTTGTTGGTCTTTGATTCAAGTTTTTTTTTAAAGTCCATAGTTTTGGGTTCTTGTTGAAGATAGCCTTAGCTTCATGTTCTTGTAGATGTTAGTTTTAGCTTCAGGTTCTTGTAGAAGTTAGCCTTAGCCTCTATTTCTAACTGCAGTCAACATTGTTTTGAAAATCTGGTTGGAAGCTGGCTTCAAATCTGAAGCTAAATCATTTTTTTTCTGAAGTAGCACTGCCAAATTGTGAACGTTGATGCGCTATTCATCGTGTCTTGCATGATGTTGCTGCGAGTCATCGTGTAGTCACCCGAGTATCGCAGCCGTCATAAATGGGTACAGTTTTGAAGTTTATTCGGGAAATTCACTTGAAATGAACTGTTAAGTGCGTGCACTTGTTAAATTCCTCTACTTTAGAATAATGATTACTTCTGACGGAATCTCAGTTAATGAAAGAGAATTGCAATTCAAAACTAAAGTAAATAAGTAGGGTTCAGGCATCCAGTGTTTAGGATAGGAGCAGGGACAGGCAGATCAAACAAGTAAACAAGCAAGGATGGTTTATTCCAATCAAAGCTAATACAAATCTTTTACTTTTTTTTAATGTTTTAAAATGAATATGAAGACGGAATGTCGGTTACTCCTCCAAGCAACAAATTCTGTATGATTATTGGGGACCACAAAAATGTATCCACTGATTTCAAGTGTCAATAATTCCATATTATTCTATCCTATTTCTTTTGAGTTGCACTTCGTAGAGATAGAAATAATTATTAGACTGCCTTCAGAGGGGGCGTTAAAATTTTATATGTGACAGATTTTTAATATTAATATTTAAAAGTCAGAGGATACTTCTTTGTGGGTACTCTGTATACAGGGGAATAAAGCACTGTTTTATGCTGAAGTTGCACGAAGCAATCATTTTTCCTAGCATTGCATGACTTCTTATTTGTTCCATCTTTCTGTGAGGGAAAGAATTGTGATGTTAACCGGAGACATTCGTAATGTTGTAAAAAAGCCATTCCCGAAATTATATCGTCTTTCGTAATCCTCATTGAAACTTAGATTTCTGGAGCCATTTCTCACACTTGCGTTTGGATTATGAATTCAATGATGCAATGATATTTTATGCAGTTCTGATTTTCATCTACTTCTGAACGGATTTGAATACATGTAACAGCCCCAGCAGGAGGCATAGGAAAGGTTTAGGTTAGTTGGGGTTGTCTATCCTATGATATGGGGACTAGCGGCTCGGGTGAAATACTATTAGTTTACTCAGCTTTAGATAAGTCTTTATAACTTGTTTTTACCTAATTAGTTTGGTTCTATTAGTTTTTGCACATTCTGTGTTATCCATTCTTTGTTTTTCTTTCCCCCTCTTTGTCTTTCCTTTCTGTCTTTGTAACGTGCCGTTTCTATTCACTGGATAGTAGCGTTTCAACAATTCACATAAACCCGACTCTGTTGTATAAAATTTACCCGCCTCGATTCTCTAAAATAGCATTCCGTGGGTTCATTTAAACCCAACCCTGCATGGAATAGCGTTGGTGTAGAAGTAACATTGATGCGTGCGTGCAGGCAAGTACATGACTGAGGCGGCGGCTGTGACGTGCGTGCGGCTCTGCAAGGTGGCGACCTACATCAACACCAACGACTCCAACAACGTCGTCTTCCAGCTCGTGCAGTGCGTCATCAATGATCTCAAGGTGAGCTGGTGGCTTGCTCGTGTGCAGACCAACTGGCGGTGCAGTATTTGCTGTATTGTACTTTGTGAGCATGTAGGAAAGTGAATGCGTGCTCACCTTGCTTGATTGCGTGCTTCTCTGTGAGCTTTTAGGTGAGTGTGTGCTTCTTTGTGATCATATAAGAAAGTAAGTGCGTGTTTCTGTGTGAGCACCTAAGAAAGTGAATGTGTGCTCACCTTTCTTAAATGTGTGCTTCTTTGTGAGCGTGTAGGTAAGTGAGTGCGTGCTTCTTTGTGAGCATGTAGGAAAGTGAGTGCGTGCTTCTTTGTGAGCATGTAGGAAAGTGAGTGCGTGCTTCTTTGTGAGCATGTAGGAAAGTGAGTGCGTGCTTCTTTGTGAGCATGTAAGAAAGTGACTGCGTGCTTCTTTATGATGGCTTGGGAAATTCATGGGTTTGATTAATGTAGCATTTTTGTGAAAATCTAACCAAAGCAAACTTAAACGCGTGTGTGCATTTTTATGCTGGCGCAAGTGTGTAAGTTTGGTAAATGCAGTCCCCTGAGGCTGAAACTACGATTGTCTGAATGGGAATTAGCTCTCCCAAGGAGGGGAGGGGAGGAAGAATGTGAGGTCCCAAGCTGAAAGTTAGAGAAGCCTAATTTTTGTTGAAATTGAATGCGTTTGCTTTTAAGGATAAATTTTTTCCGTTCACTGCTGTCCTGTTTTTCAGCTCCTATCACTTTCTCCTTCACCCTTCATCTTGTTTCATAAACTTCCTTCTCAACTTGCTGGTTCTATGCACAGGGAATCTTGTTCGGGAACTCACCTTGTGCATTCATTCAGTTTCTTTAACTCCATGATAAACGGGGCCTATTTTCTTCCTGTGAAGAAAAAAAGGCTTACTTGGAAGTCTAAAGTAACATCTACTCTAATTTCCAGATGGTGCTGTTCAACCCTGCAAAACCGTTTTCACGCGGGCAAGTCTTCATCTGCCAGGACGTGGATCTCATAATCGACTGTTTTGTGTCCCTGTTCCGCATCAACCCTCACAACAACGAAGCGCTAAAAGTTTGCCTCAGCGCCAACTCTCCTTCTCAGTACCACTTTGTGCTCATCAGCTCCCTCTACAGGTGCGTGTGTGTGTGTGTAGTTTGTTTCGGTACCGGTTCTTTTAAATTAGCTCTTTCAATGGGTGTGTGTAGTGTGAGGTGTGTAGGTCGTTTCAATGCCGGTTCTTTTAACGTGTTTTTTGCCACAGGTTAAACTGACGCACAATAATTGAATGAAATTTCAAGTCAATTTAAGTATTCAGTGTTGAGAATGACAAATATCGAATGGTACAGATGAAGAATTCATGAAAATTGAGTTGGTTTCACCGGTTGGTCGGCCGCGTTATGGAAGTCCCTCAGCCACCAAACGTGTGTCACGCGTCAGCTAACGTGTAAACATTTACTTATTCAATTAGTGTGAGTGTGTTGCGTGTTGTGTGAAGGTTGTTTTGGTGCGTGTTCTTTTTCATCAGTTCTCCGCAGGTGCGTGCTTGGTTGCGTAATGTGTAGATTGTTGCCGTGCGTGTTCTTTTACGTCAGCGCTTTGGACCGGCATCAGCACGTTGTTTTTTTAGCAGCAGCAATTTTTTCTGGAAATGTGTGTAGGTTGTCACACTGCACGTTCTTTTCCTGACTCCAGCCTAGGTGTAATATGCTAAGTGATAGAATATAGCATCACTTGCCTCTCTTATATTGCTTTACTTGCCCCTCAGATATCGCATTACTTACCACTCAGATATCGCATTACTTTCCTCTCGGATATCGCATTACTTGCCTCTCGGATATTGCATTACTTGTCACTCGGATATTGCATTACTTGTCACTCGGATATTGCATTACTTGGCACTCGGATATCGCATTACTTGCCTCTCGGACATCGCATTACTTGCCTGTCGGACATCGCATTACTTGCCTCTCGGACATCGCATTACTTGCCTCTCGGACATCGCATTACTTGCCACTCGGACATCGCATTACTTGCCACTCGGACATCGCATTGCTTGCCACTCGGACATCTCATTACTTGCCACTCGGATATCGCATTACTAGCCTCTCGGATATCGCATTACTTGCCACTGAACTTTTTCTCATTTCATTACGATATCTGGCGGCTCCTTGTGATTATCTGCTGAGAATAGAAAAAGGGTCAAATTCAAACTGACTTGTTTAAATCTGTAATTTACGTCACAGAAGAGGATAACAGAGCAGTAGCTTCGAAGGTACTGTGCACCCATTCTTCTAGGGCATAGCCAGCCTGGTGTTGACTTCTTTTAAATATACATGGTGCCCTAACAAATGTTCTATACTCTTTGACTGCCGGGTAGTCTAATACATTTAAGTTTAGAGGAAAAAACATTCAACTTGGGAAAATTGATCCTCATAGGGAGTTAACTTAGTTGCATCTGGAACAAAAACGAAAAATATATGAGTAGTAGTCAAAGGAAGAACACATTTTTTGAAGGCACCTTGGATTTTCTAGTACCTCTGGACTTCAATATCTGTGTTTTCCCAATTGGTGCAAGGCTCAAGATAATCTGTCAATTATCACATTAACTTTATTCCCTGTTAGTTTTATAAGACACAGTCGTTTCATTAGGATTTTCAGTGCCTGTCTGGTCATACCAATTTATTCTCTCAGCCAATTGACTAATACAAATCTCGAACTCTCCGACTTATAACAACAATGCGTCTATCTCATCTTTATTATTGCGTTAACTTTGAGAGTCTTGTTAGCTTTCAGGAAACATTTGTTTGCTAATCATTTTCAGTGTCCAACAAGTTATACCAGCGTTATAGGTAACAGTCGTTTGGTTATTATTTTGAGTGTCCACCAAGTTAACCCTAACCCTCAAAAGGCCAAGTGGACTTTTTGGTCCACTTTCAAACATAGCCTCAATATATTATATATCTTGTTAAATTTGTTCACTAGTGTGTTCTTTGGAGTTCACTACAGCTCCTCCCTCATTCTAATGTCGATCACTACCTCATGCCAGAGTATGCCTAATGATGGTGGTTATAATAACGGTAATATGAGTAGAAAAATGCTTACATTAAAGCAAGGTTGTGTCTGTGTGATGAGCAGGATCATCACGCAGCCCCGACTGCCGTGGTGGCCGCAGATTGACCTGGTGTACAGCAAGTCGAGCGAGCTGCGCTCCATGTTCACCGACACCCTCAACAAAGTCACTCAGGGCCGCATGATTCAGGTAGGTACTGCCGCTGCTGGCGTACAGTCTCGGGAACTGTCAGGATCCCTGCATTTGGGTAACCGCTAAACACATATCAATCGGTTTTCGAATTTGCTAATCTGAACGGAAATCTTAAAATACCGAACATCCCAATCTCTATTCGAGCATTCGTTATGAGTGGTCACTATCGAATCGCCTTCAAGGCGTCTATGGTGATTAAATAACAATAAGTCTTGGAAACTCAGCCATTTCTGCTACAGAGCTTAGTTTTTAAGCCATTAGTGCGACTGAATTGCTGAATTTCATTGCTGCTGCTGATTAACATTCTCGGGAACGGTTGCGTTTCTGTTGTGTAGCATATTTTTTATGCCATTAGTGAGACTGAACTTCTTAACCCAGGAACGGCCAAAATTGTTTTGCTTTATAAAAAAACGTAATAGTAATTTCCCTTGTATTATCATTCATTAAAGTTAGTACGATGAACGCATAAATAAAGGCACAAATGAACGCATCACATTCATTTATGTTGCATAATATTATTCACATCTCCTTCGTTCATGGTCCTTGGCCCCCCTGGATACTGATGATGCAACGATTGTATCTCTGGGAATTAGGGCTCCTGTATCTCTGGGAATTAGGAATATGTGAGGTCCCGAGCTAAAGGTTAAAGAGGCCTTCCTTGTGTTGCAATAAGATAGGTTTTTTTTTTGTTAAGGACCAACCTTTTTTGATTCTTTCACTGCTATCCTGTTTTTCAGCACCTGTGATCTCCTTTTTTAACTTTATCTTGTTTCATAACATTCACTGGGGGCCTCGTGTGGGAACACACTTAGTGCACAGATCCCGCAATACTTTAGCACCATATTAAATGATGCCTTCATCATTCCTTTCTTTAGAACACCTTTGTTGTGGAAGGAAAGACGAAACTAACTTATAATATAATCTCAGTAGCAGTGAGCTCTGGTCGTGGCAGTGAAGATGTACACTAAGTCTCAGTTCGGTGTTGCCTGTTGCAGACATTCAAGCACACAAAGTTTCAGTTCGGTGTTGCCTGTTGCAGACATTCAAGCACACAAAGTCTCAGTTCGGTGTTGCCTGTTGCAGACATTCAAGCACACAAAGTCTCAGTTCGGTGTTGCCTGTTGCAGACATTCAAGCACACAAAGTCTCAGTTCGGTGTTGCCTGTTGCAGACGTTCAAGGAGAAGGTGACGAAGTTCAAGGAGCGCTGGACTGACGAATCGCCGAGCTCTCGCAACCTGCTCCTGTGGATGGTCAGGCTCATCCATGCGGACCCCATGCTCATGCTCAACGTGAGTACGCTAAACGCTGCTCTACCCTGGTCTTATGTTTTGTGCATTGGTCTGATGGTGTTATACCTTGGTCTAATGAAGGTTTTGTGCCTTGGTCTAATGAAGGTTTTGTGCCTTTGTCTAATGAAGGTTTTGTGCCTTGGTTTTATATATGTATCGCGGCTTGAGCCAATAAAGGTTTCGGGACTTGTTCTAATAAAGGATTTATGTTTTGTCTAATGAGGTGTTTTGCCATGTGAGAATAAAAGATGAGTCTTAATTCTAGTAAATGATTGATGCCTCGTTCTAATTGTCGAATTTGGAGCTAGATGAGCTGGTGATGCTTTGTATTGCTCACAGCTTTGCGTTAGCAAGTCTTGGTTACAGAACAGAAGTGTGACTTGGATCGTTTTTTCTACCTTGAAAGATTTAGTGTAACGATAAAACCCTATTATGCATCTTAGCCTGAAATGTTCTTTTCCTTCAGGTATGTTTATTGTAACCATAAAATGCTATAATATATTCAATATGCAACAGTCAGAAATGTTAGCATTGGAGATCAAATTAACAACGAAGCGTCAGTGTCATGCACTTCGGTTCAGTTTGGTCTTAGCTGGGGCTCCTTTCTTACGACCAGAACGAGTGCGATACAATTTCAGTGGCAAGTGCGTGGTGAACATTTCGATGGGAAAGCTGTTCAAGAGATTATAAAACATCTGGCATGTACACACCAAGGATGTCTCCACACAATTTCAGTGAAAGGTGTATAATGAAGATCTCGAGTGGAAATCTGGCCACAAGATTATAAAACATCTGGCATGTTCACACCAATGATGGGTGCCTACAATTTCAGTGACTGGTACACAATGAACATTTGCAGGGGAAGGCTGGCCACGAGATCCAGAGCAGCACGCTGGAGCTGATCAACGGCCTGGTGTCGCTGGTGCACAACCACTCTATGCCTGACGTGGCTGCAGAGGCCATGGAGGCGCTTCTCGTGCTTCACCAACCCGAAAAAATTGAGATGTGGAACCCGGAGGCGCCAATTAACACTTTTTGGGATGTCAGGTTTGTGGAGATACGTTGTATCGCTCGAATATTCGAAGCATGTTTATGAAGTTTCAGGTGTGTTAACGTTGATTGTAATACGTAAGTGTACAAGACATATTTCTGGGAAATCGGGTATGTAAAGATACGTTATAACTCGCGAGTTTTCGAAGCATGTTTCTGAAGTGATTGTAATACGGGAGTGTTCGAGTTATAGTTCTGATGTGTAAGGCGTGTGATGCATCCATACATTTAAATGCTAAGTGTTTGAAGTGGCCTAATTGAAGTGAAGTTAGATGGTGTATTTACCAATAAATACGTAGTGTAGGTGTCACTTGGGTATGGACCGAAGTCCTAAGTATCACTAACATAGTTTTGTGTTGGGCAGCTCGCAGGTGCTGTTCTCCATCTCTCAGAAGTTGACTCAGCACACCATCGTGAACTACACTGAAATTCTGAAGTGGCTCAGAGACATCCTTGTATGCCGCAATGCCTTCCTCCTCCGTCACAAAGACTACGCCAACTGCAACATCGGGGCACACATCGCCATCTGTAAACAGGCCCACATCAAACTGGAGGTTTGTTTGACATATCCTCTCTGTAAATAGGTCCACGTTAAACTTGAGGCTTGGTCGACGTATTTGTAACAGGCCCATGTCAAATATCAAACTCGATGTTTGTTTGGCACATCGCCATATGTAAACAGACATCAAACCAGTTTTGCTTGGCAAATCGCTATTTGTAAACATATCAAACTAGTTTTGTTTAGCACGTAACTCTCTATGAACAGGCTTACATCAAACTCGAGGTTTGTTTAACTGATTAGCTTGGCTGGCATTCATGATTGGCATTAAACCCTACAGCGACTACAAAAGCCTTTCAAAAACGCCTTCAAACTCGGAGAAAAACACTTTCAAGGAGGATGTGTTTTTTGGCCTAAGAAAATTTGTTTTTTTGTATGGATTTTTAACGTCAATGTCAATCTAATTTCTAGTTGCTCACAGGTTCTGGGTAGTTATTGCAACATTAACATCTTACCTGGTTATATTGATGGTGCTACGTTAAACTAAACGAGTCAAATCGAGTTCAGTGGGTGCGTTAATAAAGGGAACTCTCTCACCGTTTTACGAAAAATACAAAACTTTTTTGTCTGTAAAATGCGTGTGCAAAGGCTTCGTTGTGCTTCATTTCAAATTTTGTGCTTCTAGACAAAATGGTTCCGGAGGTATCGAGCGTCGAAGTTGCCTAGTTATTGGTTGCGCGGGGTGGGAGTGCTCCATAATTGGCCAGAAAATCAGCCAGTGCTTCCTTCGCTTGCACTGATGCAAGCAAAGCCCAATGAAAGCGACTTTTTTATAGGTCAAAACTATTTAGCAATTATCCAATCAGACCTCATGACTCGAGAAGACTAGTCAGTTACCCTCCAGCTGACGAGGTGGAAGGTAGCGCTACATTTTTCTCCAACTGTTTCCTGCGGAATTTTATGTCATATTTCCAGGGCCCCTGCAGCTCATGTTTATTGACGTAGTGACTTGGTTTTGGGCTCATTTTATTTGTAATTACATTTACTATAATTCAAAGACACATTTTCAATATAGGTTTAAATCTTTTTCCAATTTATTGTATCGTAAAAAATTGATTTTTTCTTAGTTTTTTTTCTTCAAAAATTCCTAAAATTTCAGTAAGAACAAACGTCCGCTGTGAACGTTGGACGGATGCAGCGCCAGTCAGGAGTTAGTGGGTAGAGTGGAGAAATTGTGCCGTGCAAATGGTAAACATTGTACGCTGATGACTACATAGTCTCGATAGTCACTCGCTACTCGTACGCCGTGCGTCACCTGTTGCACGTGCTGTAACCAGTGTCTTGGTGGTGGTCGTACTTACTGGTCGCCTGCGGATTGTTTCTGTTTTAAGCGTTCGTGCTCTAGTGCTCCTAAGTTACTCAAATCGACTAGGCGTAAAAGCGTAGTTTTCGTAAATTGCGAATAACTTAACAAGTTTTTATTTTCGCCTGTACTTCTAATCCAATTTTAACTGTCAAAATCACTTCTAAATAAAAGTGACATCCCTTCTTATGAACTTAACTATATTTTAATAAACAATTGAAAATTCCTGAATGTTTAGTATACATGCCACTACTACACTGCACTGAAAAGCAGAAAGAGAAACTATCAAATACTTCAGAATTATTGATTTGGTGTGAATCAGAGATCTGGCGGCATTTAAATGTGCTAGTAGTCCTGACTTAGTCCCTCTCAAACTAAAGTAGAAATTTTCGGGCTACCCACTAATTAATTATTCTTGTCTATGGTAGGAATATTTGCCGCAGTGTTTACCAGCACTGCTATTCTAGCAACAATTGAGAACAGTTAGATGGGAATACGCGAGCTAGCTATCAGAAGAGCGATGACTCTGCAAACGTGCGTTAGTGCATTAATTTATATGTGAGCTTACGCTTAGCTTATTGCAGAGAACCTCCCCTAAGGGGGATACAACTATTGGATCTGTAGGAATTTTCGCTCCCAAGGGGACTATGTGAGGGCCCGAACTAAAGGTTAGGTAGGCCTTCTTTTTGTTGAAAAAATTTTTTTTTTGTTATTTTATAACCACTTTTTTCGGTTCACTGCTGTCCTGTTTTTCAGCACCTACTACTTTCTTCTTTAACTTTGATCTTGTTTCATAATCTTCTTTCTCAACTTACTGTTTCTATGCCCTTTCTGCATAGATTCCGCGTTCCCTTTGACTCCATACTAAATGGTGCCTTCCTCCTTCCTCTCTTTGGATCGCATCTCTTTGGATCGCATCGGGTAGGGAGGCTAAAACTAACGACTAAACAATTCTAATCTTGCTGAGAACCTCATTTTTACGATTCCTGCATGTGATAGGGCGCGAGACAGGAATTCCAGCAAAAGCAAGTGATGATGGAACAAAACATAGAATGGTTGTATCCCGTCATCTGATTTTAGCATCTTGGTCGAATTGGTGCTTCGAAAATTGGTTGGATTACACTCAATATTCTTCATTTGTTCCTTGTTGAGGTTTGTATGTAACCTTCTTAGGTTTGTATGCTGCATTCAGCATGAAACTGTGCGCGTTTCAACATGAACCGCGCTTTGGGTCCTTAGAGCGTTATAGCACGCGTAAATTTTCCCCCGAAACTCGACAAATTTTGTGACATTGTGGTGTTCTGTGTGAAGTTTCTTATCCATCTCTCTCGTGGGGAACACTGTCATCTTGCGACCTGATAATGCTTTTTGCTAGTTGAACGAATGAAAGCGTGTGATGGATCTCTACACGGGTCTTACAATGTATTGAATGATAAAGATACTATGCAAACCTTGAAAAACGCCGTCTTTCTCCAAAGACAGCACTAGTGTTGCTGCTGCTTATTAACGAGTGGAATATCTTGTGTTCGGCCTGATATGTGCCTGTATAGAATTGACCTGGTGTGTGACCAGGTCATGTGCCTGTGGAGCATTGACTTGGTGTGTGACCAGGTCATGTGCCTGTGGAGCATTGCCTTAGTGTGTGACCAGGTCATGTGCCTGTGGAGCATTGACTTGGTGTGTGACCGGGTCATGTGGCTGTGG
>JACJUY010006077.1:18552-32593 GCA_014220935.1 Platorchestia sp. MABIK | reverse complement strand
G
The DNA here is from genome assembly GCA_014220935.1 of Platorchestia sp. MABIK. Taxonomy (NCBI): domain Eukaryota; kingdom Metazoa; phylum Arthropoda; class Malacostraca; order Amphipoda; family Talitridae; genus Platorchestia; species Platorchestia sp. MABIK. Next base: position 32,592 of record JACJUY010006077.1, on the reverse strand, counting down.
CATTGACTTGGTGTGTGACCAGGTCATGTGGCTGTGGAGCATTGACTTGGTGTGTGACCAGGTCATGTGGCTGTGGAGCATTGACATGTTGTGTGACCAGGTCGTGTTCCTGATGTACCTGTGGAGCATTGACATGGAGGCAGTGCTGGTGGCGATGTCCTGCTTTGCCCTGCTCTGTGAAGAGGCCGACATACGCTGTGTGTGGGATGAGGTCACCGCCACCGTCACCTACCTCTTGCCCAACTACCACGTCTACCAAGAGCTCGCAGCTGCGTCTACCATACTCACCACAGGTACCTCTCTCATCTGTGGTATCCCACTGGGTGGGTACCGCAGGTATCTCTCTCATCTGTGGTATCCCACTGGGTGGGTACCGCAGGTATCTCTCTCATCTGTGGTATCCCACTGGGTGGGTACCGCAGGTATCTCGCTCATCTGTGGTATCCAACTGTGTGGGTACCGCAGGTATCTCGCTCATCTGTGGTATCCCACTGTGTGGGTACCGCAGGTATCTCTCTCATCTGTGGTATCCAACTGTGTAGGTACCGCAGGTATCTCTCTCATCTGTGGTATCCAACTGTGTGGGTACCGCAGGTATCTCTCTCATCTGTGGTATCCCACTGTGTGGGTACCGCAGGGATCTCGCTCATCTGTGGTATCCCACTGGGTGGGTACCGCAGGTATCTTTCTCATCTGTGGTATCCAATCTTGTGGGTGTGCGTGCTGGATGATATTTTCTATTCTATTTTCATGCTGACGTCGGTTTTCTCACACACTAACCCCTTCCTCATGAGTGAAGCGATGCTCTTGTGCTTTTATTTGTTGTGCTGATAATGCGTGTTTTATATTATCCTAGACCTGTTCTGTTTAGATTTTCTGCTTCTTCCTGCGTCTCACTGTTGAGGGTGCCGTCTCTCTTCTGTGGAGACACAGTACACTTTGTTCTCATTCATGATTCATCGATCTGTACATTTTTAATATTTATGCATACTCAATATTTCATTCTGATAATTTTTCCCCAAAGCGTCGCAATAATTGCACATTATCTTATAGCTTAAAATTTTACCTATCGGAGGGATACAAAAGTTGTTACTATGGTAATTAGCGCTTCCTGAGAAAATTTGTGAAGTCCCGAGCTAAAGAATAGGTAGACCATCTTTTTGTTAAAATGGAACAGTTTTTTCTGCGCCTACTACAGCACCTACTTGTTTTTCCGCTCTCTTTCTTCTAAACTTCTTTCTCTACTTACTGTTTCTATGCTCCTTGTGCATAGATTACACTTTCTTTCAAGTCTATACTAAATGATGCCTTCCTCCTTCTCTCTCTTTGGAACGCCTATGTTGCAGTTGGGGAGGCTTAAACTCACATCAAATCTGATCTACTCTTAAAAACTTCATCTTTTCAAGTTCTTTTGGTTGGAGTGTGTGGTTCAAGCCCTTTTGTCACCGTAGTACCGTTTTCTCGCAAGGTGTGGCATCTGAGAATCCTGCTCCTGCTGCTGAAATAAAGCATGCATATCCTCATGGTCTTCAATATTCCAATATTATTCGGTGTGGGAATGAGTTGCAATGGTAAATAACTCGTAGGATGAATGAATGCATCGATATTATCACGACTTGAATTAATGGCGAAGTTTGTGAATTGGGTGTCCTATGTTGTCAAAGCGCTGGTAACCTTTGTACCAATACTAATGGTGAAGTTAAGAGTGAAATTGTTAAGTAACATGGCTTTAAACATATAAACTGTTCTCTGGACCCTCAAAAATGATGTGTTTTCTGCGTACTTGAATGCTTCTACGCTATTTCAGTTTTTGTGCGTCGATGCCTATACCTGTGTGGCACCCACCACTGACATGCATTTGATGTCTTGGGCAAAAAATGAATTTTTTATCATCGGTGCGTGAGTGCCTGCAACTCTTCCGTGTGTCATGCTGTGTGTGCAGCACTGTCGGGTGTGTGAGCGCTGTGTGTGCAGCACTGCCGGGTGTGTGAGCGCTGTGTGTGCAGCACTGCCGGGTGTGTGAACGCTGTGTGTGCAGCACTGCCGGGTGTGTGAACGCTGTGTGTGCAGCACTGTCGGGTGTGTGATCGCTGTGTGTGTGATCGCTGTGTGTGTGATCGCTGTGTGTGCAGCACTGCCGGGTGTGTGATCGCTGTGTGTGCAGCACTGTCGGGTGTGTGAACGCTGTGTGTGTGCAGCACTGCCGGGTGTGTGAACGCTGTGTATTTAGGTGTGTAACTGCCGTGTGTATCATGCAGCCTCCCAGGAACACGCTCGTCTCCTGCACTACCAACAGTCGGGTGAGACTTTCTTCCTCTCTCTTGCATGTGTTCTCCTGTTTTGCACTCTGATGTTACTTCTGTTTACACTTTCGTCTGGCCATTGCAGTCCGCGATTATAGTTTCTGGCCTCGAATTTATGGAATAAATTGTCTGTCATTGCGTTGTTCGAATATTTGCGCTCCCTTACGGTCTCGAAATATTCGTGTGCAGTTCCTTTCTCCAAATTTTTAACAGCCTTTGCACTCTTCAAATATTCGTGTACCCTTCCTTTCTCCAAATAATTATCAGCCTTTGCATTCTTAAGATATTTCTCTACCGCCACAAGACATGAAATTTGCACGTCCTCTTTCCCCATGGTCACTGTAGTCGTTTGCATTCTAAATTCTAAAAAAACTATGGTCACACTTTATTGCTGCGATTCTCCCGTTGCTTCCAACGTACACTGACTGCCCTCAAGTTTTGGAAGAAATTTCTGCCTTCACTGCTTTTGGCGAAATTAATTTTCTTCTTCATTCTTCCATAAAATGTGTACTTTTCCATTTTTCTTCTTCACTACCAGCAAGTTCTGTTTTCGCAATTTCTGGCTCTAGTGTTTGGTGTTCTGTTTTCATACATTCGTATGAAATGTTATTCTCACAATTACAATTTTTGTGGCTTCTTTTCTTACGAGTTTGCATCAAATTTTTGACCACCAGCTGAGATAAAATGAAATTGTCTTTCCTCCATCGATGTTAAAAATTATTTCTTAATCACAAACCGTGCGAATATTTAGGAATGGATTCTAAAATCCCCTGTAAATGCACTCGGTATAAGAATTTTTTTACGGTTTGTTAGTCACACTGCACACTCAATTTTCGATCTCCCTACGCGGAACACTTGAATTCTTGCATTAAATTGAAGAAGCTTTCCTCTTTTTCTTCTTCATAAAGTATTGCATCATGTTATGTTTTGTTTGTACAAAATTTCTTTGTATCGTTTTCGCAAAGGTAATCAGCTGTGATTCCCACAGCTTGATGCACACGAATTGCAACCTTGCATTTTTGTGCAGAATGTCACTCCTTCATTGTATGGGCAATTGTCTGTATTGCCGAAGTGTGCTCGTTGGTTCATGGCTTAAAAACCTCATGTGAAACTTTTCTTTTCCCATGTTATAGAAATTTTGAGGTCTAATGTGTGCGTCTGTCCAAATCGTTGTTGTTAGATTATACTTTTAGAATACTAGGTTATTAAATATTCGGTTTTTCATCTTGTTTCTGATTTCGTGTAGACAGTGTAAGCAAAATCGTTTCTGTTTAATTCAGATTTGCCAGATTAACTTTATGGCAGGCCAATCGACTCAAATTTTTAAAATGAAATTTGACCTTAGAGATTACTCGATCTCTGGCAAACTTGAGACCAAATTTGAGACTTAGGGTCCGGAAAAAGAACACTCTGGTGACCAAGATTTGTTCGCTCGGATGCCGTGTCTCGAGTTAAACTAGATCGCAGCTCTTGCACGTGGGTGTACATTCGCAAATCGTTTCTCATTTTGCTATTTCATCTCTCTTTGAAATCTTCCAGTGGTTTTCTTGAATCCTAAAGCGAAAGTTTTGTCAGTCAAGTTCGCTGTTAACCCTGTACAGACCTAAAGGGCTGGTCTCCTCTCGTTAGAAGAACAGCATTAATGTATAGAATCGTTTAGTGTAAATTGTACCCTAATGTGTTTTTATAAGTTCACTGCCGAGTGGTGTGACGATTTCTTCCTCATTCTGACGTCGGTACAACCTCATGTCAGTGTCAATCTAAGAACGGGGCTTGTAATAAGGGTTATTTGTGGTAAAAAAAAGTCGGACCATGTAAAAATCATAACATCCTTGGAGAGTCATAATGTAAAATATCAGATGGTACGTACGGGAGACTTGCATGTTGTGATTCATTCTTGTTGGCGATAAGACGGGTTCAAATATCTGTGTCGAGCATTTTTTCCTTACCTAATGACTTGCCATAGGCTGCTCATTTTCTTTTCTTCGTATTAATTCATTGCCAGTGGATCTCTGAATATAAATCTCAAATTTTCAGCTTGCCTGCGTTGTGGAATGCTGACTGGCGTGTTTTTCTTTTCTCTAGGTAATGTCTGGACTGTGCAATTATTGAAAGTTTCTCGGTACTCCTCCTATATGGACAACGCCTTACCACAATTGTCACTGTGCACAATATTTTGTGTGCTCCTCAGTGTACATCAAACTGAAATTTGACGCACGAAATTGTTAATTCGCTTGCATGAATAAGTTGACCTAATTTTCTCCGAAGCGAAATTTTTCATTCGTCGATAATTCTTTTTTTGATGTTGCGTTCCTACTGCTTCTCGATAGTAACATGGATACCGGTGGGTTTACAAAAGCAGTGCATGTACGGATTTTTTTGGTCCAATACTGAAAAACTCTAGAAGATGGAAATCTCCATGCTAACTCACAAGAATCTACCATTAATTAGCAATTATTTGATGCCACTTTCTGTTTTAGATGTTCCTGGTGTCAGGCTTTGTGTACGCATTTTATTGTTCATACGACTACGTCAACACGTTTCCTGTGATGGGTTAAACTGAAGTTCAATTTTCAATTCAATTTTAAAGTGAATTATAATGAGCAATTATGAAAATAGCTAACATTAAACTGGATCGTGCTTTCATTAAGCTTTCATTTTGTAATGATAAAAATTCAGTTCGTGACTGCAGGTCGGTCAGCAGCATTGTGAAACTCCCCTCAGTGACCACCGGTGGGTCCCTTCGCAGGAAACGTGTTAACGTGGTAACTCTCATGGTTTACGTTCTTAACTGTGAGCGGTCATTTAGTCATCGGAGTAGGGCAGTACTAAAGCCCTGTCGTGCAGAACAAATTTTGAATTAAAAATGGTGCTCTGTAGTTTTTAAAATGGGAGCTTGTAAACTTGAAAATTTAAGATCACCATCACTCCTATAGTTGATTAACATTAAAAGACTCGTACGCGAGGAAACTTTGGTGTTGAAACGCTAGTACGGAGACAAAGAATTTTGGTATAAAAGAGTTCCTGAGCCAACAGAAAGCCTTGGCATTAAAGCAGTAGGCGAGAAGCTTTGAAATTACGGCATTTGTAAAGGGAAAAATGAAGTCTTTCCATTAAAGCATTCGTAAGTAGACAGAAACCTTGGCATTAAAGCAGTAGGCGAGAAGCTTTGAAATTGCGGCATTTATAAAGGGAAAAATGAAGTCTTTCCATTAAAGCATTCGTGAGTAGACTGAAACCGGGGGCATTTGTGAGGAATGATGAAGCATTTTTATCGGGACTGTGTATAGGATCCTTTAACATTAGAGCATATTTGAGTGCAACCCATTCATTAGCATGAAGGCGTTTGTGCGGCGACAGGAAACCTCGGCATTAGAGCTGTAAACTGGCATTAGAGCCGTAGACTGTAAGGCTTAGAGTTGCGGTGTTTGTGAGGAAAGGTGAAGAAGCCTTTCTATGAAAGCATTTATAAGTGGCCGTAAAGCCATAACGTTTCCCTGTATACACGATACTAAAGTATTGCATAATTTGTGAGTGAACACCATTCATTAGCATTAAAGCGCTAGCGAGGCAGCTAAAAGCCTATAGCAGTAGATGCGAAGGCTTGGAATTGCGGCATTTGTGAAGTAAGAGGGAACCTTTCTATGAAAGCATAAGCAGGTACAAAACAGGATACTACAGCATTACTGAATTGTGACTGAACACCATCCATTGACATCGAAGTGGTTGTGAGCACCATCCATTGACATCGAAGTGGTTGTGAGCACCATCCATTGACATCGAAGTGGTTGTGAGAACCATCCATTGACATCGAAGTAGTTGTGAACATCATCCACTGACATTTAAGTAGTTGTGAACACCATCCATTAACATTGAAGTAGTTGTGAAAATCATCCACTGACATTTAAGTAGTTGTGAACACCATCCATTGACATCGAAGTAGTTGTGAACATCATCCATTGACATTGAAGTAGTTGTGAACTCCATCCATTGACATTGAAGTATTTGTGAACATCCACTGACATTTAAGTAGTTGTGAACATCATCCACTGACATTTCAGTAGTTGCGAACACCATCCATTGACATCAAAGTAGTTGTGAACACCATCCATTAAGATCGAAGTAGTTGTGAGCACCATCCATTATCATCTTAGTTTTTGTAAGGCGAAAAAAAGCCTTAGCATTAAAGCGGTCACGTTTTGTGTTGAGGTCGAGCAGCCCTGCAGAAGCGGATCACGGCGCTGCTGCGCAGGATAGAGAAGTGCACGCCGGGCTGCCTGCAGGCCTGGGAAGACACCTTCATCAGCTGGGAAAGCCTCACCCGGCAGCTCATGTCATATCCAAAGGCCAAGCTGGAGGACGGCCAGATCGCAGAGACCTTCCATCGATCTGGGGCCATGGGCAAGCGTAGGGCCTCGCATCAGAGCTCCGAGCACGAACTTGAGGTGTGTAATTGTTGCGTCTTGTGTTCCATTCAGCGTCGTTATGCATCACTGTTAAAATATCGTAAGCAAAACTTCATTGTCCTGCGTTTTTAATTACTTGACAGGTGATGGATCAGGTGAACGAAAGAACAAACATGTCAGGGTTCCTATGCTTTCCGCGCTAGCATGTGCCTGTTTGACAGGTGATGGATCAGGTGAACAAAAGAACAAACATGCCAGGGTTCCTATGCTTTCCGCGCTGGCATGTGCCTGTTTGACAGGTGATGGATCAGGTGAACGAAAGAACAAACATGCCAGGGTCCCTATGCTTTTCGCGCTAGCATGTGCCTGTTTGACAGGTGATGGATCAGGTGAACGAATGGGCCAACATGACTGGGTTCCTATGCGCACTGGGGGGCGTGTGCCTAATGGGCAAGTCGCCGTCAGCCCGCGCCTCCCACCACACCTTCCACATGACGGCGGGCAGCGCCCCTGTGCTCGGCTGCACCTCCGCCGCCGTGGTCGCTGCAGAGGCCGCAGCCAAGAAGTCCATCCTGCCGGCCCCCACCAGCCAAGACCTCCAGTATTGCCCTGTCACACAGTCAGTGTCTAACTTGACTGCACTGTTATATTTTTCATGGGAGGGGAGGGGGGGGAGGGGCGTGGATTTTTGTGATAGTTGTTGAATTAACCTCCATTACTGCGCTGTCACACAGTTAGTGTCTTATTTGACTGCTTTTTTTGTGTTTTTTTTGGGGGTGGGGGCATGAATTATTGTAATGTTGAATTATGTATTGTAATGATCGCTGAATTGTGTATTGTAATGATGGTTGAATTTAATTATTGCTGAATTATTTAGGTAATTGTGAAAGTTTATTTAATTTCAGTGTAATCAATCACTTTTTGATATATTGTCGTTTCTAATTTGCGTTCTCATAGCTTTCGTGTATTCACTTGCAGTTTGGCAATGATAAGAGTTCTTTCTATCTTGCTGTGATCCTTCACTTCTCAAAAATTATCATGTTTGATCGTTCAGCGCTTTCGTGGGTTTCTTCTATTACGTTTCTGAATTTGTTGATGACAGCTTGAGTTTTGATATTTAGGATTATTCGATCATGTATGACTGTTGTGTGCAAATTGCCTTGGTTGGGGACAACCATTTATCAAAATGGTAGTTGCCCTCCTAAGACATGTTAAGAGGCATGGAGCTTGGTCGAATTTCCGAACAATTCAAGTCACCGTAACGTTGAATGAAGCAATTTACAAGCAGATCCGGCTGTGCTGCATGTCGCAGCACCGCCAATTCCCCTCGGGAGAACTGACGCTACCAACTGAACTGCTACGATGACGTGGATTGATTGAAAATTTGACCCTAGGCTTCCATCTCTGTCTTACCATAAGAAGAACGTCTCTGTCGTTCCATCAGAAGGTTTTTGTCGTACCATAAGAAGAACGTCTCTGTCGTTCCATCAGAAGGTTTTTGTCGTACCATAAGAAGAACGTCTCTGTCGTTTCATAAGATCTTTGTCGTACCATAAGAAGAACGTCTCTTTCGTATCATAAGATCTTTGTCGTACCATAAGAAGAACGTATTTATGTGTGTACAAATAACGGTCGTGTCCGCAGGTTCGTGGGCCACCTGCTCAAGCTGCTGCTGTCGAACAACGAGCGCTTTGGTCCCCAGATCCAGAAGCACGTCAAAGAACTCGTCGGCCACGAGATGTCACCTCTGCTCTATCCCAGCCTCTTTGACCAGATCAAACTCATTGTTGACAAATTCTTCGACCAGCAAACGCAGGTGAATCCAGTTCCTGCTGAGCATTTGTTTCACGACTGCGATGATTTAGGTGGGCTTTGGTTTGTATTTTAATTTAAATGGTTCCTTGTACTGTTGGCTCTTACGTACAGCGTTGTGACATATTTTTTTGTTTCTCACGTTCTATTGTTGAGACTTTATATTTTCAGAAAATTTTCTGTCCTTTATTTCAGTACCCAGTACTTTCTTCTTCAGTTACTATACTGTTTCATTAATTTATTTCAAGCTTGCTGTTTCTATGTGCAGGGTGTGGAGACTCACCTTATGCATAGATTCCAAGCTACTCTTCACTACATACTTCAGTGTGTCTGCATTCCATTCGTGGGACCACCTTCATTGTAATTTAGGATGCTTGAAATAACTCATGACCTAATTTCTAATCTTATTAACCCATTTTAAATTTATTTATTTATCCTAGTTTGAGAGTTAAAGCCTCATTTTTTGAACAGCACACATTCGTTTCGTTTCAGGTTATGGTGAGTGACGTGAACACGATGTTCATCGACCACATCATCTTCATCATGAAGAACGTGCTGGAGAACCGGAGTGATCAACCGTCAGAGCATCTCGGTGTCACCTCCATAGAGCCCCTCATGCTGGCCATAGTCAGGTGTGGTGTCACCTCCATAGAGCCGCTCATGCTGGCCATAGTCAGGTGTGGTGTCACCTCCATAGACCAGCTCATGCTGGCCATAGTCAGGTGTGGTGTCACCTTCCATAGAGCCCCTCATGCTGGCCACGCTTGATATGTTTTTTTTTAAATTTCTGTTAAAAAATACAATGTTTTACCATTAAAATCGATGGTTTCAGACATTGTATATTGAATATAGCAGCAGGCCTCTTATTCTTACTAAAAAAAATAGATGTGAAAGGAAAACGAATGCATAATAATAGCAAAAAGTTGTGTACATCTACGCCAATTTTAAATTCTTCACCTTCTGGGGTTTCTTTCCTTGGAATGTATTGAATTGGAAGAGAACATAAAGAAACGTCTTCCGATCGTGGTTGCTTTCTTCCTTCCTCTCTTAGAGCAACAGTGTTGTGGCAAGTGAGGCTGAAACTAACTCATGATCAATCAATCCGCTCATTGTTTTTTTGGATTGAGAGCTGTTCTTACGTGCATATGAACAACTTCGTTACTTGCAGATACGTGCGTCACCTGGAGATGACGGTGCTCACGCTGCACATCAAGACGAAGCTGTGCCAACTGGTAGAGGTGATGATGCAGCGGCGAGACGATCTCGCCTTCAGGCAGGAGATGAAGTTCAGGAACAAGATGGTGGAGTACCTCACGGACTGGGTCATGGGTAACTCCCACCAAATCGCGCCCCCTGGACCTATCGACCAAGCTACTGTTTCTGGGTCAGTCACTTGTTATCTATGGTATGTTAGTCGTTTGTTATGTTAGGTCAGTCGTTTGTGTTATTTCACACGCTTGTTATCTGTTATTTTAGTCGTTTGTTATGTTAGGTCAGTCGTTTGTGTGTTATTTCAGTCGTTTTTGTTTGTTATATTTTGTCAGTCGCTTGTTAACTCGGCTATTCTATCTGCGCCGTCTACAAAATGGCGTTGGCTTCATGTTGAAGCTACTCGTGAGCACTAATTTTAAATGAATTTATACACTGACAGAGTTAATAGGTGGATGATGCTCAAAGTGTTCATAGAAACTTCTGCTTAAATGATGTTTCATACTGGTACTGGACGCGAAGCAGTGAAAAGTTGACGAATTTGGTCATATTGTGCCTCTTTAAAGGATTGTGGTCATTTGGTGCTTCGCTTTTGTTTGTGACAAGTGTGCTTTTGCCTCGTCTCCAATTTTTGCTTTGAGTTCATGAGGTGTTAAGATTTCTTATTAATTTTTCCGCCTATACAGAACTAGATTAAGTTGATAAGAGAAAGATAAGTAACTACTTCTCCCTTGATAATTAATAGAATAACACGAGGTGAGGGAGAAGAAGGATCTATTCAACTGTGACCAATTGTAACGCAGAAGAGTTTTCATGGAGAAGTGGCGCCATGCAGTAGATTTTCGAGTTGACCCGTGCTATAGAGGGTCAAGTGTTACATTGGCGGTGTTCTCGAGCAGGTGGTCGATCGAAATCAACTCGTGCTGCCGAGACCTAGACCAGGCGTGCATGGAGGCCGTGGCAGCGCTGCTGCGCGGCCTGCCCCTCCAACCCGAGGAGAGCGACAGGGGCGACCTCATGGAGGCCAAGTCGCAGCTCTTCCTCAAGTACTTCACGCTGTTCATGAACCTGCTCAATGACTGCACCGAGGCACAGGAGGTGATGATGCCGCAAGAGGTGATGATGCCACAGACAGCTCTAGATATATGCCATGTGTATTAGGATGTTTGTTCTTGAGCGCAAGGTACTATGTTTTTGTTATAGCTCTATCACCACTGATGCTGGATCAAATTTTTCTAACTTTTTAAGGTATGAATTACTTTAAAACTGCACTCTTTTTAGTACCATTCATGCTTTTGGGTACCATTATCTATTCTAGAGACGTTTTAAAAATTTCCGTGTAAGAATTTTCTAATGTTTTGCACTCTACCGTCGGATGAAACTTGTAGCTCTTACTTAGATGTGTTAGGTCAGTTCTGCTTTCAAACCCGAGTGCATGTGTGCAGCAAATGGAGAAGGACCCCACGAGACAAAGGCTCCCACCGGGGAAGCTGTCTGCACTGCGCACGGCAGCTATCCAGGCCATGTCCAACCTTCTCTCGGCCAACATCGACTCTGGCCTCATGCATTCCATCGGCCTCGGATACCAGAAGGACTTGCAAACGCGCGCCGCTTTCATCGAGGTACGATTTAAGCTATCCCCTGACCTGCTGTGTTCTTTGGTTTAGACGAAATTCTTCTTTTGTAAACTCTTTCAAACATAAGTATCGGTTCACTGGCCCTATTCAAATTCGAGTTACGTTCTTAGGTATTAATTTAGTGGCTAAGTATTTTGTATGGGGACTCTAGTTTAGGTTAGCTGTGATATGACTCACGCTATCCCCTCTCGCAGGTGCTCACCAAAATACTGCAGCAAGGGACTGAGTTTGACACTCTGGCAGAGACAGTGTTGGCAGACCGCTACGAGCAGCTCGTCCAGCTCGTGACCATGATAGGCGACAAGGGGGAGCTGCCCATTGCTATGGCCCTCGCCTCCGTCGTTATGACGCCTCAAATGGTGAGGTCTCTCTGCACTCTGTGTCCTGTCGTCCATCTTTGTGCTGGGTGCTTGTTTAGTATATCAAATTTTTGCTTTGTGCTGTCGTCTCCATCTTGTTTAGTAGGCGCTTGTTTAGTATGTTAACTATCATATTTTTCCTTCAATCATGACAGAGCAAATGCTGATACACATTTCTGGTTCCGTTGCGCGTGTAAGTACGCGTAGCATTGTACGAGCCTCTTTCATTTCGTTAGTGAATGGAAAACTTTCCCGTTTTTGTGGAAAATGAAGTGTAAAGAGAATGCAATACCCCCTTGTTTGATACCAATGGGTGTGAGGGTAAACAAACGCCTACCAAATTGAGAAGCCAACTCATGTGAGGAACTGAAATTGCTAACGTAAGCCTGGGAGAGTTCGTGGTAAGCTGCTCACCGGACCGAAATTGAAGGTGTTGCATGATGACTTTGCTCTGTGGATTGTTTGAGCGATATGGAATCCCCTCAGGGAGATACAACTATCGTATCTATGGGAATTAGCGCTCCCAGGGGGAAAATGTGAGGGCCCGAGCTCGGGGTTAGGTAGGCCTTCTTTTTGGTCAAATAAAGTGTTTTTGGTATTATAAGGACTATCTTTTTTCGGTTCACTGTTGTTTTGTTTTTCAGCACCTACTACTTCATTCTTCAACTTTGATCTTGTTTCATGAGCTTCTTTCTCAACTTACTATTTCAATGCCCTTTCTGCATAGATTCCGCCTTCGCTAAACTCCATACTAAATGGTGCCTTTTTTCTTCCTCTTTGGATTGCATTTATTGCGGATAAGGAGGCTTAAACTAACTAAAAATCTAATTAAATCGGAGCAATATGGAAGTCCTCGTGTTCTGCTACCAATTCTAATTTCAGCCCAGCCAAAGAAAATAACCAGTTTCTGAAGACGTGCAACATGGGTAATTCTATCATTTCTTACTCAGTGAACATGGCTGGGAGTTCAACTCTGAATTCTTGTGTTTAATTCTTCTTCTGTGTATTGATGCATAACTTATTTGTGTTGTTCTTAACTTCTGTGATTTTGGCTTTTTCATCCTGGAACAAAATCGTTATTTTTTAGGTCTTTTCTGTCTGATTATGTTACTGGCTTCAAAACATAGCTTTTTATTTCTTGACAGTAATTGCTCTGAAGAAAGTGGTTAGACACTCGTCAAAAATTTTAACACGCTCAGAACTTGAAATATTAATAAATGAATACATGGACTAGCTTGAATTTCTGAATAATTTCCCTACAGGACGAGCCAGCGCGCATGTTCGTGACGCTATTTGACGCGAAGCCCAGAACTTGAAATGATAATAAATAAATACCTAGACCAGCATGAATGAGTCAAACATTTTTGTTACAGGACGAGCTAGCGCGCATGTTCGTAACGCTGTTCGACGCGAAGCACCTGTTGTCGCCGCTGCTGTGGAACATGTTCTACAAGGAGGTCGAGGTGTCGGACTGCATGCAGACGCTCTTCCGCGGCAACTCGCTCGGCTCGAAGATCATGGCCTTTTGTTTCAAGGTGATGGGTGTCCTTCTTTTGTTTCAAGGTGATGGGTGTCCCTCTTTTGTTTCAAAGTGATGGGTGTCCCTCTTCTTCTGTTTCGAGATTTGGTGCCTATGTTGGGAAATATCTTTTCTTCCTAAAATGTGGCGTCTTAGTCCACGTGGCGTAGGAATCTCACCTCCTCATCTTGGGTAAGCAAACGCTCTTGAGTAGAAAAATTCCTGAAAACATTGTGCAAGAAGTATGGAATAAAATAGTTGGTGAGTTGCGATTTGTGGTTCTGTTTGTCGAGTTAATACTCTGAAATGAAATATGTGTTGTCAATGAAATGTCTTACCATGACTGAAGATTTTTATTGAGTAGGAGAATTGTACAATATTGATACCTTTGGTTTTAGAGACCAATTTTCATTTTGACGATAACTCATCAGACTCCGCGTAACATTTGCTCTTCCATTTCGATTAAAACTAGATGTGATTACTCTAGTCACTTTCAATTCTCCAGTTACCATGAAATTATACATGATTCCCAATTTCTGCCTCACAGATCTTAGTACATTATTTTGTTGCCTCGTGTGCTGTTTAAATTCATGTCTGAAAAAGTCTTCTTGCTTAAGCTACTCTCTGGAGTGCTACATTTCACTTGTTGCCGTGTGCGGACGTCACTTGTTGCCGTGTGCGGACGTCACTTGTTGCCGTGTGCGGACGTCACTTGTAGCCATGTGCGGACGTCACTTGTTGCAGTGTGCGGACGTCACTTGTTGCTGTGTGCGGACGTCACTTGTTGCCATGTGC
>JACJUY010006077.1:0-17646 GCA_014220935.1 Platorchestia sp. MABIK | reverse complement strand
CGTCACTTGTTGCCGTGTGTGGACGTCACTTGTTGCCGTGTGTGGACGGCACTTGTTGCCGTGTGTGGACGGCACTTGTTGCCGTGTGTGGACGGCACTTGTTGCCGTGTGTGGACGTCACTTGTTGCCGTGTGTGGACGTCACTTTTTGCCATGTGCGGACATCACTTGTGTACGGATATAAATTGTTGCCATGTACGCACGTCTCTTGATCCTGCCCCCTGACTGCCGGCTGCCCGCAGATCTACGGCGCGTCGTACCTGCACAACCTGCTGGAGCCGCTCATCAGGCCGCTGGTGCACCCAGAGCCCGGCACTGTGCCCCAGTCGTACGAGGTGGACCCGGCCAGGCTCGACCCACACGAGGACGTTGTTGAGAACAGGAAGAACCTCATCGCCCTCACCGCCAAAGTCTTCGACGCCATCGTGGACTCCTCGGACAGGTGGGAGCCATCACGAATCTGGAGGTGTGGGCTTAGATGTGTTTTGTGGCACCTTTTTATTCCTCTAGGAAATGATTCATTTATGTGCTTGTTTGATGCCGTTATTGACTCCTCAGCATGTGGAGAATGGTAGCGAATCTAGAGGTGTGTGCTCAGGCATTTTATATGACACTCATTTATTCCTCTATGTAAAGATCAATTTATTTGTTTGGAGTATTTTCTCCTAAGTCTTACGATATATTCAAATTGTTCAGCTGACTTCGTTGTGGCAAATGAATTGATTGTCCTGAAGCATTTAAGTTTTAAAGTTGCTGACACTTGTATAAATTTTGCTGTGGGACTTTCCTGTTAAGCTCTTTGGCTGACTTTTCTTGGACAAAATGTTTCTGCTAGGATCAATATCTCACTGTTTGCTTTTGTCCCACGTGTGACGCCCAAACACGTGTAGAAAATTTGAAACTCAATTATGGCACTGAGCTTGAATGTTTTATTGATTTTAATAAGCTTGATTTCGTTATTGAGCTTAATTTCGTTATTGAGCTTAATTTCGTTTCTGAGCCAAATGAGCTTAATGAGCCAAATGAGCTTATTGAGCCTAATGAGCTTAATGAGCTTCATTTCGTTATTGAGCCTAATGAGCTAATTGATCTTATTGATCTTATTGATCTTATTGATCTTATTGATCTTATTGATCTTATTGATGTTATTGATCTTACTGATGTTATTGATCTTACTGATGTTATTGATCTTATTGAGCTTATTGAGCTTATTGAGCTTATTGAGCTTATTGAGCTTATTGAGCTTAATGGGCTTAATGAGCTCAAGTATGTTATTGAGTTGATGTGTGTTTGTTGTCTCGTTTCTTTCAACACACAAGGTATTTTTAGCTGTAGCTGCAAACTACAGTATCAGTAGCTTTAGACTACCAAAGTAGGAGTATGATCCGCTCAGCAAGGCGCTTATTAGTATACTCAGTCCGTCGGTTACAGCTTCCTCTATATAATAGTCTAGTCCGGAAGTCAGGCAGCGCGAGCAACAATGACTTTCCGGGACTCACAACAAAGACCTTCCGGCGGTCAGTGCGCTTCCGGCCCACAGAGCGTGGCCGAGACATCCGAAGCCGAGCGCGATAAAGACATCCGGCGGCGCCCCTAATGCGAGGCACATATTGAGATATAACAGTGTTGCTGAGCTTAGTCGCGTAGCTGAGCTCACAAACATCCCAGAGTTGAGTCGAGTTTCACAGAACAGTAAACCGTGTGCGGCACATCACCGAAGGCTTGCTCGACAGGTTCCCGCCGCAGCTGCGCAGCATGTGCCACTGCCTCTTCCAGGTGCTGAGCAAGCGCTTCCCTCAGTTCCCTCAGAACAACATCGGCGCCGTCGGCACCGTTATCTTCCTGAGGTTCATCAACCCTGCCATTGGTGAGGGGCTATGTAATGAAACAGAACAGGGTAGTGTAGGAAAAAGTCGAGTCGAGCGCTTTATCATGGAAACGAATATGATTAGATGGGATGTGTGAAGTAGAATATGGAAAAAATTCTAATATGGAATAGGTTATAGGATGGAAAAGATTCTAAAATGGGTTAGGTTCTGGAATGGGTCTAATATGGAATCAATTGGGACTATGTGAGGGCCCGAGCTGAGGGTTAGGTAGGCTTCCTTTTTGTTGAAATAACATTGGTTTTTGTTCTGTTACGGACCATCTTTTCTCGGTTCACTGCTGTCCTGTTTTTTTTCAACACCTACTACTTTCTTCTTGAACTTTGATCTTGTTTCATAAACTTCTTTCTCATCTCACTGTTTCTATGCCCTTTCTGCGTAGATTCCGCGTTTCCTTAACTCCATACTAAATGGTGCCTTCCTCCTTCCTCTCTTTGGATCGCATTTGTTGCTGCGGGTAGGGAGGCTAAAACTAACGACTAATCTAATCTATGGAATAAATTCTAATATGGAATTGATTCTTGAATAGAATAAATTCTAATGTGGAATAGATTCTATAATGGAATGTAAAATTAATTACTCGTAAGGAAATGACGGAAGGTATGAGATGATTGGCCCATTTTTTGCTTGCTCGCGAATCCTCGCTTTCCGACATTAATCAAACATAGGCACCAGAGTATGAGTGGAGATTTATAAGTCACACTCACAGCGTCCATCTTCCCCTACAATCACCAGTGCATTCATTTTAACACTAGAGAACAATTATTTCTCACCTCTCAGAAAGATGCAACAATTGTATCAATGGGAATTAGAACTCGTAGGGGGAGAAAGTTTTGTGTTTTGTTAAGGACCATCCTTTTTCGATTATCTGATGTCCTTTTTTCAGCACCTCTCACTTTCTTCTTCAACTTTTATCTTGTTTCATGAACTCCTTTCTGAACTTACTGTTTCTATGCCCTTTCCGCATAGATTCCGCGTTCCCTTAACTCCATACTAAATGGTGCCTTCCTCCTTCCTCTCTTTGGAACGCCTTTGTTGCGGCTAGAAAGGCTTAAACTAATATTTAATATAATGTTGTGTAGGATTTTAAGCAAAAAATCTGCGAGTGAATTTGAAAAATGTGCTTAGCCAAATTTGTTTATAGCCGTAAAAACTGATTTTGTGTTGAATTTAAAAGTTTGTTCAAATGGGAATTTCAGTTTTGTTTATGAACATTCAGTTTCTAGACATCTGGGCTAATTACCCTGTGACATTCCCTTAAAGGGCCATGACTGTTGTATCTATGTGGATTGGTGTTCTCGGGTGCGGAAGATATAAGGTCCCGAGTTAAGGTTAGGTACGCTTTCCTTTAGTTGAAGTAGATGAATTTGTTGTTTTGTTGGGGTCCATTTTTTTCGTTTTTTTTTGTTTTTTTCAAAACCTATTACTTTTTTCTTTAATTTTTATCTTCCTGTAAAACTTTTCCCCTTTCACTTTCATACACCTTGGGCGTTGCTTCCCCTTTCCCTGAACTTTTACACTAATTAGTGCCTTACTTCTTCCTTTCCTGGAAACTCTTGTGTAGTGGCTAGGGAGAGTTAAACCAATAATTCCATTTTCTAAGGGGTTCACTTTAGTAGTGGCTAGGGAGTGTTAAACCAATAATTTCATCTTCTATGGTGTTCACTTTTTAGCATCATGCCACGTATCGCGTTGTGCCGCAGTGACTCCCGTGGAGATGGGCATTCTAGACCGGCAACCAAGCCCGCAGGTCAAACGTGGCCTCATGCTCATGTCCAAGATCCTGCAGAACATCGCCAACCACGTCGAGTTCAGCAAGGAGCAGCACATGTTGCCCTTCAATGACTACCTCTGGCAGGTGAGTGCTGTGCATTTTAACCCTTTAACCCATTTCAGCCCAAATTTTGTACTCATTCCCAATATTAAAACCACCGTGATTATTATTTGAGCTGGCATCAGTCTATCACTAACATCAAAATGGGGACGGAACTGCCAGTCATCAGAAAGATTCAAAAAATTACATTAGGGCACACATTCGATAAGAAAAAATTGTTAGCATTTTCAGTGAGTGTGCCATATATGGTACGCGGGGCTGAAATGGGTTAAGGCCCAAGTCGACTGTACAGTCCTCTTAAACTCATATGTAGCAGCTTTTTTCGGATCTACCTCAATGATGTCGGTTTCACGTTCTGCAAGGTAGATTTGGGCTTGAATGGAGAGTTTAACTAAAATGAATTTTAGTCGCACACTACAACGCCTCCCGATGCGTTGTTGCGTCGTGTCGAATCTCGACGCTAATGTAGAACATGTTTTCTGTTATTTTTTACTTGTGTGAGCGTACATAGAGCCCATAAAACTGTAATTTATAGACGTGATTTTGATTTTGTGAGCTTGAAATATTATTATCATTATAGCCGTAAACTAGGATTACTTTGAACTATTCCACCATAAAATTATGCATTTCACTTGAACCTAAAAATTTGCTGAAAAAAGTTCTATTTTGTCTTCCTACATTCGTATTATGGGCATTCTTGTTAATTCTCCTGCGACGTTCACTTTTGTTTCGAGTAGCAAATGACAAAGTGCTCGGGTTGGTCCTAATTGTGCCGTTGTTGTTCCAGAACTTCGAGGCAGCCCGGCGCTTCTTCATTCAAATAGCGAGCGACTGCGAGAGCGTGGAGCAGGCCAGCCACAGCATCTCCTTCATCAGCGACGCCAACGTGCACGCCCTGCACCGCCTCCTCTGGAACCACCAGGAGAAGATAGGTGCGTTCTATCTTCTGCTCGGTCAAAGCCTTAAACCTTGTGGTTATTTACACCTATTTTAAATTGATAGGAAAATGACTGTGTCCAGTTTCTAGAGGCTCATCAAGGTTATCTCTATGTATTATTTAATGCATTTCATTGAACGCCTGCTCTGGAACCACCAGGAGAAGATAAGTGCGCCCTGTCTTCTGCTCGGTCAAAGCCTCAAACCTATGATAGTGATTTCCACTAATATATTTATAGGATAATGACTGTGTCCAGTTTCTAGAGGCTCCTCTAGAACATTTGAGATGAAGTATTCCATTGAAAACTGGGATTAATTTTCAATTGGTCAAACCGATCATAGTCATTTTCACCTAATATAAATTGATAGGAAACTGAGAAAACTGTCAAAGGAAACTGTTCAGTTCCTAGAGGCTCATCAGGAACATCTCTATGTATTTAATGCATTCCATTGAAAACTCGCATCAACCTTCAATTGGTACAAAAGTGACGATGTTTAATTTCTTTAGCCTATCTGATATCCTGAGAATCTAGGTATTCTGGTAGTATTTTTAGGTATTCTATTAGTAGTTCAATGGCTCATATCTAGGTATTCTATGAATCAGTTCCCGCTTGTCGAGAAAGGCTCCTTTCCGTGAGATAATGTGTGCAAAGTGCTTCATTCCTTCATTCTTACTTCTCTTTAAACCTTTGAGTATTCACGAAAATGATCTTCATTAGCGTTAGTTGACAAACCTAACCTTGCATAATTACAATTAAGAAACAGTAGAACTTATGAGACGACCTATTTTTTCATGAGTTCTGGTCTCCATTTTTTTAATTTCCGCCTATTTCACCCATGTACTTTTCCTCTTAGATGCGTTCTTGTACGGTTATATTCTATACATGCCTATTTGTACTGCATATTCTTCTTAGGCTCGATTATTAATTGCTAGTGATGGACTTTCCAAGCGCGTACATTGACTGTAGCGATACTAAATGGTGCATTCTGTGTCTCGTGGGCAGGCGAGTATCTGTCGAGCAGCCGAGACCACAAGGCGGTTGGACGACGCCCCTTTGACAAGATGGCCACCCTGCTCGCCTACCTTGGACCTCCAGAGCACAAACCCATGGACTCCCAGTGGAGCAGCATGGACATGACCAGCACCAAGTTCGAAGAAATAATGGCAAAGCACAACATGCACGAGAAAGATGAGTTCAAGAGCATCAAAACGTTGAACATATTCTATCAGGCCGGAACCTCTAAAGCAGGTAACCCCGTTTTCTACTACATTGCGCGCCGCTACAAAATTGGCGAAACCAATGGTGACCAGCTCATCTATCACGTGATTCTCACATTGAAGCCTGTTTGTCGGAAGCCTTTCGAGCTGGTGATCGACTTCACGCACACCAGCACTGAAAACCGCTTCAGGACGGAGTTCCTGCAAAAGTGGTTCGTGGTTCTACCCGAGGTCGCTTACGAGAACATCCATGCCGCGTATATCTACAACGCGAACTCGTGGGTGCGCGAGTACACAAAATACCATGATCGAGCGCTCGCACCTCTTAAAAACCACAAGAAACTCGTGTTCCTGGATACCCCTGCTCGTCTCAACGACCACATCCTGCCTGACCAGCAGAAGTTGCCCGGCGCCACCACCTCGCTGGACGAGGACCTCAAGGTGTTCAATAACGCTCTCAAACTCTCGCACAAAGACACCAAAGTGGCCATCAAGGTTGGCCCTTCCGCCATACAAGTCACTTCGGCTGAAAAAACCAAAGTTCTTTCTCACTCCGTTCTGCTCAATGACGTCTATTACGCTTCTGAGATTGAAGAGGTGAGTTCAGCAATATGTCTGCAAGTGTGCCAGATTATTTCCATCCTGTAATTGTAATTGTACGAAAAAGAAAACTTTATTTCTTCCTAATATTAAGAAGTTAGCCCCATTGCATCAATGTTTTTCTACTCGTTTTACTGTTATCACAACCGGAAACATTAGCCTGGCACTATCATAAGGTTGTCACCGATAACACAATGAAAAAGGAACTGCCGCTCGGTAGTGAACTTCAAAGTATTCATTTTGTAACAGATTTAATTAGAAGTACAAATACGTTGAGGCGATTTTTCCAAAGATGACTTAAAAGTCCTCACGGCCTTTCAAAAGTTAAACTAAGGAAAAAGATTTTATTTTGTATTCATGATAACTTTCGTTGAAAACAAGAAGTGCGTTCTATGAAGTTGTCTTCTAAAGGCGCTTTTTGCAGGAAGACACTTTTGTTGAAATTTTCGCATACACATCGTAAAGTAAGTTGCCAGTTTATAATCCCTTTGTATCTATAAGAATTGGTGTTCCTTCCAGGAAAGTCTGTGATTTCGAGCTGATGGTAGGCCATCCTGTTGTTGAAGTTGAATAAGATTTTGTTTGCCACTATCTTTTTTCGTTTTAATGCTGTCCTATTAACAGAACCTATTATTTTCAAATCCAACTTTCATCTTGCTTCATAAACTTCTTCCAATTTTGCTGTTTCTATGTGCAGGGTGTGAGGTAACATCTTGAGCATAGATTCCTCATTCCCTTAATTCGACGCTAAATGATGTCTTCCTCATGATTCATTTGTTGAGGTTTGGGAGGCTTGAACTAGCCAATAATCAAATGTGCCAGAATAGTCTATACTTATTTTCTCCTTTGTGTTCAGGTGTGTCTGGTGGATGACAATCAGTTCACCTTGACCATCGCCAACGAGTCCGGGCCGCTCTCTTTCATCCATAACGACTGCGACAGCATCGTGCAGGCCATCATACACATACGCACGCGCTGGGAGCTCTCACAACCGGTGCGTGAGTGTGACTCTCTGGGAAAAACTTGCATTTATGGCTTTAAGGAACGGATTTTCCTCAGGCTCTCGTGCATCACAATATCTCGCTGGCTGTCCCCGACCACTTGCTAGCAGACTTAGACTATTCGCACTCACGTCATCATGGCGTCTTTTTTCAAATGTACCTCTCCTGCATTACATTGTTTCATGTGCAGGATTCGGTTACAGTCCACCAGAAAATCCGCCCCAAAGATGTGCCAGGCACGCTGCTCAACATGGCCTTGCTGAACCTGGGCTCCCTGGACCCGAACTTGCGCACTGCAGCTTACAACCTCCTCTGTGCGCTCACGCAGACATTCGACCTCAGGATCGAAGGGCAGCTCCTTGAGACTTCAGGTCTGTCTCATGAATGCTTTTCTTGAATTGTCTGCATGTGTATTTTTGAGGGGTTGTTCGATCGACTTCAGGTCTATCTCATGAATGCTTTTCTTGAATTGTCTGCATGTGCATTCTTGAGAGGATGTTCGATCGACTTCAGGTCTATCTCATGAGTGCTTTTCTTGAATTGTCTGCATGTGTATTCTTTAGAGGGTGTTCTATCTTTTTTGGGTTCTAGAACTGAATTTTATTGTATTGTTGACATTGTGAGGTCAGTTTAGTGAATTGTGATGGCTGTATGATTAACTGTGGTGATTGTATAATGAATTGTGGTGGCTATAGGGTAAATTTAGGTGGATGTATAGTGAATTGTGGTGGTTGTATGGTGATTTGTGGTGGTTGTATGTGATTTGTGGTGGTTGTATATTAAATTATGGTGGCTGTTTTGTAGTAAGTTGTGGTGGTGGTGGTGGTTGTGGGGGAATTACGACGGTTGTAAGTTGTGGTGGTTACGTGGTAAATTGTGATAGCTGTTTTCTAAATTATGAAATATGGTGGATGAATGATGGAGGTTAGCACAGAGCCAATCTATTTGAGCAGGCAACAGTGCTGTCATCTCCGTGTGGTACCGAAACTTACAACAAAATTGTATATGCAAACATACTTGAATTAAAAAATTGGCTCTCATGATATCAAAAATTGTTGAACAGACATTTCCATGTTACTGAGTTTTATGTCAGTCAGTACTCGTTCTATTTGTTAGATACAAAAATGTTATGTTCACAATCCCTCTCACCCCCATCTCCTGATGTGCTGACTGATAATTACTCCCCCCTCTCCTCTGAAGATTATTATTTTGAAGCGTATCTTAGAAGTCTAGCGCGCTCATCGGGAGGTATAGAGAATGTCAACTAAAATCAGAGGGATGAAGTTGGCCGATTTCCAGGTCGATTTTTTTCTCCTAAGTTCAGAAAGGGCAAGCTGATGTCCATCATCGACAGTATACCTCGGAGAGCTTCCCTCAAGGGGAAAATGTGAGGTCCTGAGCTGAGAGTTGGGTAGGCATTCTGTTTGTTCAAATGGGATGTTTTTTTGTTTTGTTATGGAGCGGTTCACTGCTGTCCTGTTT
Source organism: Platorchestia sp. MABIK (assembly GCA_014220935.1). NCBI lineage: Eukaryota > Metazoa > Arthropoda > Malacostraca > Amphipoda > Talitridae > Platorchestia > Platorchestia sp. MABIK. Next base: position 8,689 of record JACJUY010006077.1, on the reverse strand, counting down.
TTCAGCACCTCTGACTGTCTTCTTCAACTTTTATCTTGTTTCATGACCTTCCTTCTCATCTTACTGTTTTTCTGCGCCAGGGATCCTTTGCGGGAAAACCCTTTGTGCACAGATTCCGCGTTCCCTTAACTCCATACTAAATGGTGCCTTCAACCTTCCTCTCTATGAACATCTTTGTTGTGGTAAAGGTAGGATAAAACTAATTTATAATCGTTTACCCTCAGAGAGCTTCCGCTTTTCTCAGTCGAAACCTCAGTCACCCTTCCCTGTGAAATCCGTGGCACTTTTTCTTTTGTGGTTAGGTTGTATGTTTTATGCATCAGTCTTTACTCCTTCATCTTTCTCTTAGGACAGGACCACGCTCCGTGCCGCCGACTTCCTGCTAAAGGGTTCTTTTATTCTTTATTCTGATTTCACCTTTTCAACTGAAGGAGATGCTTACTCCTTCTTTGCCAGCTTAATGAGCTGTGCCAATCACTACCCAAAATTTTCACCCTTGAGGTGTCATTTCATCTGAAACTTCTCCGAATTTTTATGAGATAATCTCCTCACTGACCGTAAATGGAGGTTAAACCTTGAATTTAATTTTGATGACAAATATAAACGCTAGGCAGTTTTCTTCCCAATTCTCAAAGTTTACTTGTGTGCGTTGTATATTTTCAGTAGCAAAAACTGCTGACGTAAGGGCAAGAAACGTTTTTCAACTAGTGATATGAATTCTGTCTCTCTTGTAATAGCTTTATTTCACTCGTTCTATTTCTGCAAGTGTACTCATTAACGAGTGATTTGTGAAAACTCGTCATGATATAGGAAAGAACTGAAGGTGGAGGCAATTTCACTCGTTTTTTTTCTGGTCTTAACACATTAGCTGTGCAACTAAAAAATCTACTTCACTCCCTCAGTTGATAATTCCTTTTCGTGCACAATGAGTATCCACTTTGTCATGCAACGCTGTTCCTAAACGCGCAGGTCTGTGCATCCCGTCCAACAACACGATCTTCATCAAGAGCGTAAGCGAGAAGCTGGCTGTGAACGAGCCTCACTTGACGCTGGAGTTCCTGGAAGAGTGTGTGCAGGGATTTCGGTCGTCCAGCATCGAACTGAAGCATCTCTGCCTCGAGTACATGACGCCGTGGCTGCCAAACCTCACCAGGTACCGGCGGCCTCTCTCTAGGGTGGTTCTCTGTTAAAGTGCAAGTGTTGTTTTTGTGTGTTGTGGTAGAAATTGTTGGTGTGAACCAGAGTGTTGGTGGTGCAGCAGTGTTGGTGTGAAGCAGAATGTTGTGGTACAGTAGTGTTGATGTGAACTCCGAGTGTTGGTGTGCAGCAGTTTATTGGCGTGGTCAAGTAGCTCCTATGTAGCAAAGAAACTGCATTGTTGCACTTCGCACTTCTGGGACCGTAAAAAATTTTACACGTAAGTAAATTTTTCGTTTTTGTTTTTAATTCTTGATTTTGATCAAATGCACCCCTCAGGGAGATACAACTATTGTATCTATGGGAATTAGCGCTCCCAGGGGGGCAATGTGAGGGCCCGAGCTAAAGGTTAGGTAGGCTTCCTTTTGTTGAAATAGAATAAGTTTTTGTTTTGTTACGGACCAACTTTTTTTCGGTTCACTGCTGTCCTGTTTTTTCAACACCTACTACTTTCTTCTTCAACTTTGATCTTGTTTCATGAACTTCTTTCTTATCTTACTGTTTCTGTGCCCTTTCTGCATGGATTCCGCGTTCCCTTAACTCCATACTAAATGGTGCCTTCTTCCTTCCTCTCTGTGGATCGCCTTTGTTGCGGATAGGGAGGCTTAAACTAACTAATAATCTAATCTAATCTTTGATCAAATGCAGAATTATTAGTATGCTGCCAGCAATCTTCACGCTTCTACTCGAATGCCATCATTGCCATTTTGTGCATTTTTGAGATGGTGAACGTTCTTGGTCAGGCTACGTTCTATTAGCGGATGGCTGACGTTGCAAATAAGCAACTGTATTTTTTATAAACTTGACTTTTTTTAAAAGTCTTTCTGTTGATCAGGTTCTGCAATCACACGGACGACAAAAGGAGGCAAAAAGTGGCCATGATCTTGGACAAGCTAATCACGCTCACCATCGAAGAGGAGGAGATGTACCCCTCCATACAGGCCAAAATCTGGGGCAACATTGGGCAGGTGAGAGGCGTCTAATGGTCTTATTATCTTCGGATCTTTTTCTTTTACTTCAAAGGATAATAATCTTTTCATCGTGAACCATGGGATCTTATTCTTATGGATCGAAGGGTTTTATGGTTACGCATCATAAGAAGACATTCATTGAACTCATAGTCGTGTTTTTAATGAAGGGTGGAAATGATCGTATTGTCATATTTAAGATTAAGGAAGCCATCAAGTGATCCTCATTATTCAAGTAAGGAAGCCATCAAGTGCTGTTGCTTTTTTAAAGTCGAATTCAAGTTAAATCAATTATGTTTGACTATTTTGAATCTTTTGCGAGGAATGGGGGAAAAGCTGGATTAGCTAATTTCAAATTAATTATTTTTCTTGATTTCCCTGAGTGATATTGAAACTCTGCGGATTTTATCTTGTATGAATCAGCTCTTTGGCTTAATCCACACACGCATCTATGTACGAGTAATAGACGAGTTACGTGTCTTTGTACGAGTAATGACCCCGAACATATTCATCGGAGCACAAGAGTAGCATCTAAGTAGAGAAGCTTGTTACGCAGCTACGGGGACGGTCTTGCGTTCGTTCTGCTTCAGTAGCGTAAAGGGCAAGTCCGGCTCCCTGCCGTCACCTGACTTTGGTGGATATGTAAGACCTAGGAATGCTACCTTCGTCGTATGGTTCCGTTAATGCAACTGTTTTAAGATCTTGCCTTACGTCTGTCTACTCGAGGTAGATGCCCTGTGAGTCGGTTAGGGCTTGTGATCTACAGTTATAGCCTACTACGGTAGCAGTCTTACATAAGCTTCTACTTAGGTGTATAAGGTTGAAAAACTGAATATAAGTTGGATATCTATTTATTGACCAAAAGTTTCATTAGTACATCTTACAATTACTGAACACTTGAATGCCTAGATGGAATCTAGCGGTGACTAAACTAGAAATGATTTACATATATAGAGGGGTTTGCTGGAAACAGAGATGAATTATTACCGTATGGATTAAGATGGAAATCAATTGATGCAATTAACAGTACATTGCAATAAATAAAATATTGATGGTATTGCAAGGAACAATACGAGAAATAACTGGATTGAATGCATATGAGAATAAATTAGAATTGTTAACCCAACACTGGTTTTCTATTCGAGTGATCGAGGAAAACGTTAGGCTGTGTCGTGTTAAGGGGTGACTTAAGTCACTACAGATACGTTGTGATACGGGCTGTTGTGGAATGTCATACCCTTATTTATTCTACTATCTTCATTAACCTCTTATTTTATGATGAGTGATGAGTTGGGCGTGGTACTATTGTCATTGCGATTTCAGCAGTTCTTATTCATTAGCATGCTTCTAGAATTGCTGTTAAGTTTTCGTTTGGTCAGTGTGTGATAAAAAAAGCTGACAAGATCTTACAGTTCGTTAAAAGTTTACTGTTATTGCGAAAATTCACATCGAATTTTAATATCTCATTTTAAACAGAATTATTTGCTGTTAGATTGAATTCCTGTCATGAGGTGATGAGGTCGGAAGATTATCACTGGACGGTTTTTTTTTGTAGCTCACTTCATTGTACGTCATTTTAGATAATCATTTTGTGGCGCAATTTTCGTTGACACAATTTTTCGCTCTCTATTTCGCTTTAGACAGCCATTTTGTACATCAGTTTTTGTGCGCCATTTCAAACTGCCATTTTTACCACACTTTTCACATGTCACTTTAGGTGGTCATTCTGTTCCATATTTTTTCGAGCGTCATTTCAGACTGCAGTTTTAAACGCCCCTTTTCTCACGTGCCATTTCAGACGAATCATTTTACATCTCATTTTTTCGCGCGTCATAGGTTTTGTAAGGCAGTTTTTGAGGCTTCATTTCAGCCTACCATTGTATACCCCACTTTATCGCACGCTATCCAACCATCATTTTACAATACTCTGTTCGCACGAGCGTGACAAATGTGCATGCCATGCAGGTGTCAGAGCTGATCGACATGGTGCTGGACTCGTTCCTGAAGCGCTCGGTGACAGGCGGACTTGGGTCACCGAAGGCAGAGATCATGGCCGACACTGCCGTCGCTCTCGCCTCCGCCAACGTGGCCCTCGTCGCCAAAAAAGTTATCAGTCGCCTGTGTGAGGTAAGCGGATGTTCTTTGCCTAAAATCTATTAAGAAAATTTTCTTCTAAGAGTGCTTTTCTGATCTTGATGTGTCTCCTTTGCTGCACTGGATAATTATTTCTCCCCCAATTGTTGTACATTGCTCACCTTGTTGCTTTGCCCAGAAAATGTATCTCATTAAATTTTTCTTCTCATTTCTCCACGTAATTACTCCCAGCATTATTTTGAGCGTTTTAACTCCTTGTTGATTTTGAACCTTGTAACCCAATGTGTCGACTCAGTGGTACCTCCCACCAGGTCATCGACAAGACCTGCACGTCTCCGACGAGCACACTGGAGCAGCATCTCATGTGGGACGACATCGCCATCTTGGCACGCTATCTCCTCATGCTCTCCTTCAACAACTGCCTCGACGTCGCGCGCCACCTGCCCTACCTCTTCCATACCGTCACTCTGCTCGTGAGCTGCTCCATTTTGTCTGCTTTTTGCATTCAGAAACAATTTTTTTGCTTTAAACCATGAATTTTTTGCTTTGAACTACGAATTTTTTTGCTTAACCCTCTGTGTTTTCAAGGTAATAAAAATGCAAGACTCTTCAAATCCACTTTTCGAAGTGAATTCTAATTCTTCAAAACCCCGATCGTTCGAAGTTTTGAATTCACCACATTTTCTAAACCAACTTCCGACTACCACCTTCTCTGAAATATTTCATGCCTCATAATTCTCAACTTTTTCTTCGAAAGGTGCCAAAGTTCAGCAAATTTAATTTAAAAGATGAAGGGTTAATAGTAACAAATACGGGCGTTCTTCGGCATCCAGGTCGTGAAAACTGCGTACTTTCCGATGACGGTAGTGACGCTCACAGGACTCTCTCGTTGCAGGTGTGCACAGGCCAGGTGTCGATGAGAGCCTCAACCCACGGCCTTGTCATCAACATCATCCACTCGCTCTGCACCTGCACCAAGCCTTCCTTCTCAGGTCTGGTCCCTCTGTGGTGGTTGGGGAGACTGACACGTACTTATCTTGCCTCAGGTCTGGTTATCTCACGCTATGGGAACTGGTGCACCTTAGGGGATCGACAAAACAAGTACTGCTACAAACATGTACACTGTTACCAACATGTTCTGTTACTAGATAAGCCGTTTATCTGTCATTCCCGCTTTTCCTCTTTGATGCACATACATTCTTCTTTATCTCTTCTTTGAATTTTCGTTCTATTTATTCCTGCTTGCTGTCTCATTCACTCCTTGTGCTTTGGTGCCTCATTATTTTACAGTCCAAGCGGAACGATTTCTTCTTTTCAATTTCTTGAGATCATTTTTATATGGCGAAGGAGTCAAACTAACTACTAAATATAAAACAAATTTTATTAATAATAATAATTGGTTTGTACTGCTCTATTTTGATCTTCAGTGGGTACATCTGAACCCGAGTGTTTCGATTATTTGGCGCTAGTTGTGTCAGGGCGTATAGTTTTGTCAATATTGTCAATTATCTCCAATTTTGACAATATGGGCTATGTCTCAACTTTAGAGGGGAGGGCCTGTGAAATCCAGTGTTCTAATATCCCTCTCATGTGTTAACGTTTATTTTCTCATCAATATTCTCATGCTCCTACAATATTGTTTACTGAAGCATTAAAAAGAATGACCTTAACATAGATAAACTTTTGATCGTCTCGATTTTCTATATATTTAAAATTGAATTTTAAAATCCACTGTCACCTGAGTCCTGACTGAGAATTGAAGTTAAATTGGTGAAATTCTAATTTCTTGCTGCTACATGTAAATGTCACAGGGAAAAAACGTACAATCATAAATTTTAGCTGTGTGGTGAGTGCTGTAGTTCAAAGTAAGTAAAGGTGATACTGTTAAGCCCAAGGACTGACTCGTCAAATGTACTGAGTGATGGTGTTGTGTGTGCAGAAGAGACTCAGCGAGTGCTCAGGCTGTCGCTGGACGAGTTCTCCCTGCCCAAATTCTACCTTCTTTTCGGCATCAGCAAAGTGAAGAGCGCCGCCGTGACAGCCTTCCGCGCTTCCTACAGGCACACCACAGACCGGGGACTCAGGTGAAGCTGAAGCAGAGGTGGCTCATGCTACTTGAATAAATAGGGTTTTGTCTGAAATGGTGCTTTGTCTGGAATGGTGTTTCGTCTGAAATGGTGTTTCGTCTGAAATGGTGTTTGGTCTGAAATGGTGTTTGGTCTGAAATGGTGTTTGGTCTGAAATGGTGCTTGGTTTGAAATGGTGTTGGGTCTGAAATGGTGTTGGGTCTGAAATGGTGTTGGGTCTGAAATGGTGTTGGGTCTGAAATGGTGTTGGGTCTGAAATGGTGTTGGGTCTGAAATGGTGTTGGGTCTGAAATGGTGTTGGGTCTGAAATTGAAATGGTGTTTGGTCTGAAATTGAAATGGTGTTTCGTCTGAAATGGTGTTTCGTCTGAAATGGTGTTTCGTCTGAAATGGTGTTTTGTCTGAAATGGTGTTTAGTCTGAAATGGTGTTTAGTCTGAAATGGTGTTTTGTCTGAAATGGTGTTTTGTCTGAAATGGTGTTTTGTCTGAAATGGTGCTTTGACTGAAATGGTGCTTTGACTGAAATGGTGCTTTGACTGAAATGGTGCTTTGACTGAAATGGTGCTTTGACTGAAATGGTGCTTTGACTGAAATGGTGCTTTGACTGAAATGGTGCTTCGTCTGAAATGGTGCTTCGTCTGAAATGGTGCTTCGTCTGGAATGGTGCTTCGTCTGGAATGGTGCTTCGTCTGGAATGGTGCTTCGTCTGGAATGGTGCTTCGTCTGGAATGGTGCTTCGTCTGGAATGGTGCTTCGTCTGGAATGGTGCTTCGTCTGGAATGGTGCTTTGTCTGGAATGGTGTTTTTTTAATTTTCTGAAGTCAGTTCCTAGAAATTTTGTTCAAGCTTTTCTCCTCTTAACAGTTCATTTTGCATTTCCGTGTCTACTTGTTAATCCCTCAGATTTACCAGCAGTGTAGTTTTATTTGTTAAAAGACATGTGAAATTTCAATGTGTTGCTTTGTTCTCTTTGTTTATCATGCCTAGGCAAAATAAAACAACGGTTCTAATTCAGGTACTTCTAAGCTAGTTTTGCCAACCACAAGTTTTATGCTATAGGCTGCACCGGGATGGGATCACTTGCCGAAGATAACATTTTACGCCCAGCTCTGTTTGAGTCACAGCGTTGACCATAGTGTGGGGCTTGCGCAGGAACCTTGTGTGTAGCACTGCTGCGGACCCAACGCACATAGAGCTAACCAAAATCTATGTTACTGGTTGTACTAACTCAGTATCTGAAAATCACTTTCACATTCAAATGTGTTAGAACTTAGTATCATAACTCTTATCTTCGTACTGAAGTGTGTTACCTGCACAAGAATATGATATGCATTACTGCAGTGGACCTAAACCCCGTAATGCTAACGAAAACCTTATTCTATATGGTACTAGTTGTACTAATGCAGTATCTTGAGACCACTTTCACATTCAAATGTATTAACTTGGAGTCATATCTCTTAGGATCGCTGATTAATTGTAACTGTGGTTCAACAATTGCAATAATAATAATTATAACGATCACAACTCTTACCATTGTACTGAAGTGCGTCACCTGCACAGGAACTTGACGTGCAGCACTGCAGCGGACCGTGAACGCATGTCCCTCACGTCACTGGAGACGATCACAGATGCGCTGCTCGAGATCCTGGAGGCATGCATGCGTGACATCCCCAACTGCGACTGGCTCCAGACCTGGACCGGCCTGGCCAAGAGCTTTGCCTTCCAGTACAACCCTGCGCTCCAGCCTCGCGCCATCATCGTCTTTGGCTGCATCAGTAAGTCGTGTGTCTAGTTATGGGGTTGTGTTTTTAATCGAGTGGTTGTATTTTTAATCGAGTGGTTGTGCTTAGTTGTTAAGTTGTGTGTATGTGTGGTGTTCTGTGTCTAGTTGTGGTGTTATGTTGTTGCCGCTTGTCTCCCGCCAGTGAGATAAACTCGTTATCTGCTTGTTACTAAATGGGAACTAGTTAAAGAAAAAAACTCTTCTACTTGATAAGTTGCTATTGGAAAAATAGAGACACAAATGAAAATGTAATGGACGATAATGATTTGGTCAATGAAATATGGACAACGAAGCATGGAATGGAGCATTAAATGAAACTAAATTAATGGAACATAAAATGGATGGAGCTAAATTAATAGGAGTAAATTAACGGAGCAGATACAATTCGCCTCACCCCGTTGTACAACTCATACAGTGTCGCCTCATTTCGAGCAGTAAACAATTTACTTTCTGCTGGGTGCCGAGCCACGTCGGAGTGTCGGGAAACGAGACAGCCGATCGTGCAGCTCGAGAGGCTCTCCACCTACAAATAAACCCAGTTCGCCTTCCTCGAGCGGACC
>JACJUY010006076.1:7237-23855 GCA_014220935.1 Platorchestia sp. MABIK | reverse complement strand
TAGGGCTTTGGTGTCTGGTGGAAAGAACAATAGCTGTATTTGCTTCACTTATTATGTAACTCACTTCAGACTTCCGACTTTACAACTTCAATATTAAAGCTTTACTTCTTGTGTAAGAAGTTCTGCTTTAAGAAATTTCCACTGATTTAAGAACTTTTTCTTGAAGGCTTTACTTCTGATATAGCAACTCACCTCACGATCACCAGTGCAAAGGCCCAAACCTCTAAACATTATACGTACAAGATAATTTATTTTATATTAAAAAAACCTTTGAAAACACGCAGACTCTCATACAGGCCTACTCTATCACACTTCTAATCTACAGTACATGTTTCCGATTTTAATTATTTATACAATTGTTTTATGAAGATCATAGCTACAACTGCGAATAATTCACTACATCATTTTCAAGTCCAGTTCTGTCTCGTTTTCACAGTGACATGTCTTTCATGGAAAGTGTCATTTATTAAGGTTGAAACTAGAAACACGAGGATACTTTACTAAAAGCGCTACAAAAAAGTTTCACATCTCCTCATTAAAATATTTGCTCAAGTTCTCCACATGGTGAAATGGTGAAAAAATTAATCGAATTGAAATTCATGAATGAATTTCATGAATCACTGTCAGTATACGCAAATAATTATAAATCACCAATTCCCTAACTAACTTAAGAGGGCCGGCATTCGAAGTATTTCCTAATTACTTTTCTCTGTTTCGGACAGTTCTACGCATTTTCTGGGGGCAAAGTAATTGGATGTTTTATTCCAATCAAGCCTGATACATTTCATCTTGTACACTGGTTTTTCAGGTGCCTTATATAACTAACATCAGGACGCAATGACGGTTACCCCGGGTCAAGCCGATGCCTATTTCTGACACCCAGGCACAATGGGAAATTGCCGCTGAGTTCTCCCTTTCCCAACGAGGAGAATCACCGGACGGCACTGCCGGGATGTACAGACTAAAATGTCGCAGGATTTCTACACCGCCCTCCCCTCTCCCTCTCCTTAGCAGCTACAGCAAGGTTTGGTTGGGTTAGTTTAGGATACGATAGGTTAGGTTATGTTTGGTTGGGTTACGTTAGGTTAGGTTTCGTTGGGTTACGTGAGGCCAGGTTACGTTGGGTTAAGTTGGGTTGGATTAGGTGTAATAACTTGTTGTAATGATTTTATGCAGGTTAAATTTCATATTTTGCTGTAGTATCCGCTTTGTAAATAATTGTATTGTTTATAATGCAGTGAGTAATGATAACTGTATTACGAATAGGTAGTTTAATTAACCTGAGTAGTACTATACAGTTTAGTAATTGGCGCGAATAGCAGCCTTCCTGTTGCTGCTACGGAGGTGGAGGGAGACGGAAATAATGATTTAATGCAAGTTAACTTTCATATTCTGCTGTGGTATCTATATGCTAAGTACTTTGATTGTTATGGATATATATAAGTGGTTTGCTTTCTGCGTATTCGAATTATAAATAAAAATGCCAAGATACTCGTCTTAAATCTCATTATTTATTTAGGAAAGTCAATGAATAAAAATTTCTGAACTTGTCGACCTCCAGGGTCATTTTCAATCTGAAAACAAGAAGAAAAAACTAGTCAAGACTCAAATTTACATCACTCATGAAAGAAGAAAGCAAAAACAAACAAACAAAAAACAACATGAAAGAAACTAAATTAAAATGTTTAGTATTAAAATTACGTTAGTAGTTGAGGAAAGGCAGATTGCATTTCATTTAATTAAAACAGGTTTTTCTTTCAAAATGTGAAGAGATTCTAAAATGCGGAGGTTTATTTGGTTTGATGCAGCGGAAATTACTCTAAAATCCCCTAATCTAACAGGAATGTCGCACTTCTCTGCATGAGAGCGGAATGAGGAGTGGGAAGGTGTGGAAGGTAACTGATTAGTTCTGAAACTCCTACCGGCATGCTCTGCAACACGAATACTAAGGGCTCGAGTGGTCGAGCCCACGTACTCAGATGCGCACTGTGCGCAACTATGTTTGTAAATCACGGATGAGCTCATACCCTTAGGAGTTTAATCTTTATAAATAAAAAACGATCCTATTTTATACGTATTGACTAATATTAATTTGAAATCAATCTGCGGAAAATGTATCGAAAGAAGAATGATAAGGTCTTTTTAGGTTTCTCCGATTGGTGACCGAAGAAAGGAAACGAGAAAAAGAGTTCTTCTTTAGGAGCGATAGGTAAAGAGACATCGGTAAAAAAATTTTTGTTCAAAAAGTTCTTAACACAAGAATCAACTAGTGGTGAAGGAAAACCATTAATGCAAGAAAAAACCTTCAAAAATTCAATTTCCTTATGAACAGCTCCAAATGAAGAACACACACGATAGGCCCTAGACAACAATGTTTTGATGCTATTTAATTTGAAGGAGAATGTATAAAAACTGAAAAAAATAACTCCAAACCCGTTAAATGCTTGCTTACGGAAAACAGAACTTTGAAGCCTCCCCTCTTTGCGTGTTATAGTAGCGTCTAAAAATGAGAGACAATTATTCTGTTCGGACTCCATAGTAAATTTGATGTTAGGGTGACGCGAGTTCAAAAATTCTAAAAATAAATTGCAATGAGAACTATTCCTAAACAACAGAAAAGTTTCATCAATATAACGTTTATAAAACACAGGCTTAATATCTACAGGACAAGAATCTAACCAGCGCTCTCCATGATAACACATAAAAATATCTGCTAAGGTAGGTTCCAATGGAAGACCCATTCCTAATCCTTCTATTTGCTGATTAAATTTATTGTCATAGATAAAAAACGAATTCAAGACGGAAAGTTGAAGTAGGGATTTTAACAACGATTTGGTTAGGCCAATGACGGAATCTACACTAGTAAATAAATAATCTAAGCAAATGTCAATAGTTTCATGTAGCGGTATGTTGGTGAAAAGACTTTCTACATCAAAATAAACCATAAACAATTTGTCGGCGTTTTCTAAAGACGTTACTTCGTCGACGAAGGATTTTGAATTTAACATAGTATAAGCATTACATGTAAACGGACCTAAAATAGGGACTAGGAACTTTTCAATGTTAAAACTAGGAGTCTTGTAGGCGGCAAATATTGGACGAAACGGGAAATTCAGATTAAAATTAGGTTTATGGATTTTTGGTAATCCATATAAGATGCCAGGACCAGATCCCGAAACAAAGTGGCTCTTGTACAAATCATCCGAAATTAAATGAGAATTTTGTGGCTTTCTAAGGAAGTTATTAATTTTGTCATCAACACGAATGGTGAATTTTAAAATTGGTTCGGTGATAACTTTGAATTTTGTACTATCTGAAATAAGGCTGTGCATACCAAGTAAATACCTATCCCTCTCTACAAGTACTACACCTCTTCCTTTATCTGGCCGAGAAATAATTATGCTTTCATCAGCTGAAAGCTTATGTATAAGCTCTATTTCAAGTTTGCGAAAAATGATCGAAAAATGTTTTATAGGGTTTAAACGAGTAATAATATCTAAAGGCAAGAGTTTTAAGCTCATATTTTAGTTTCAGAAATTGGTCATGTTGAACTGATTTGAGACTGAATGCAAGTTTTTCAAAATTTAAATTTTTTTTACAAAATTCTAATTCATGAAACGGCAAACAAAAATCTAAACCAAAGGCAAGAAGAAACTGGAGACGAGGAGACAAGTGCACGGAACTGAAGTTGAAAACCACTTTTGAAGGGTCACACGGCTGGACGCAATTGAAGAGACCGAGGTTTTGAAGCTTTTTCTCGTGGGTCGATTTGGTAGTAGTCCGGAAAGTTGTGGTGACAAGATTGAGATACCGGGTGAAAGGACCGAGGTCAGAGGGGGAAAGTCACTCCTCAGCGCCTTCTGGAGATTTTTTAAGAAAAACCTGTTTTAAATGATATGCATTCTGCCTTTCCTTTACCACGTACGTAATTTTAGTACGGAACATTTTAATTTAGTTTCTTTCATGTTGTTTTTTGTTTGTTTTTGCTTTCTTCTTTCTTGATTGGTGTAAATTTGAATCTTGACTAGTTTTTTCTACTTGTTTCCAGGTTGATAATGACCCTGGAGGTCGAAACGTTCAGAAATTTTTATTCATTGACTTTCCTAAATAAATAATGAGATTTAAGACGTGTATCTTGGCACTTTGATTGTTAACAATGCAGTGAATGAAAATAACTGTATAACGAACAGACACTTTAATAAACCTGAGTAATACTATATCGTAATGTAATTGGTACGAATGACAACCTTGCTGTAGATGCTACGGAGGTGGAGGGAGAGGGGTGGGCAGTGTAGGAATTCTGCAACATTGGAGTCTGTGTTGCCGGGATTCGAACTGCCGATTCTTCCTGTGCAAGGTTCGCGCTCTAAACCGCTCGACCACGGTGACCACAACTGCAGGCTGGCACGATAAGCAGCTTATGGATGTCGGAAACTGATTCCGGATAATCTTTGCAGCTCTAATGGCGGCTCAAATGAATAAATCTTAATGAATTATATATCCAAGTTAAAGAATATTAATGACATTTATAACAGAGTTTGGATAGTGAGCGACCAAATTATTTCAAGTTGTGCTGTATAATTTCAAAGTACATCAGCATTGCATGTTTGTATTTTATGAAAGGAAACACTCTCAGCTAATTTGGCCGATTGTAATTATTTTGGTATGTTATGTTACAGTTTGAGAGACAAATTTTTATATCATTCAATAAATAGGAGAAGAATGTTTTGGAAATGTGTAGATTAAATTCATGAGATGAACATGTTTCTTATGATTAGAGGTGCTCGAAGTGTCGAAGCTGTGTATCATTTACTGTACTCACAGATTCACTCTACTGAGTCACTGTAACATTGTAATTAAAGAAATCGATGATAATTAAATGACAAAAGCTTTACAAAATGAGTATTTCAGAACTTGCACTGTAGTAGATTTAATGTCTGGCTTCAACACAATTTTTTTTGCATGAGTACCTCATCAGTTAATTTCACCTTATTCAATTTCCCTTCCCTATCCTAGCTTGAAACAGAATCTTAACCTAATTTTAACAATAATAAACATTCTTCTGATAAATTCGAAGAGACATTTCCGGTAAAAAATCGACATGAGAAATAAACAAACTTAATAAATTAGCACGTATCAGTGGAGTGCATAATACTGACCGATATTCTACTTGATAACGCATTAATTAAGTATAAAATTAGAGCATACATATTCTGATGTACTGCATTGCACGGCAATATTTGTCAACCTTATGATATCCTGGAAGCAATTACCGATATTGAGGGGAAAAATGTCGTCACTGTGAGGTGTCAACACTTTCATCCCAACTCCACCGGTCGCCAGGAGGGGATTTTCATAATGCTGATGTGCAACCAGCAGTCACAAACCTAATATTTATAAATACTAAATCAAAACTAAATGAAGACACGATCCAGCTAATGTTTACATTTTCAACATTTCTCACAACATGCGACCTCAAATTTGAGTTGAATATTGAACTTCAGTTTAACGCTTTGCGGTAAAAGTGTTAGAAATCGTAATTATTGGAAGGTTTTGAGAACAGATTTCAAGTTCCCCACTGCTCCTACTGCATCGTTTGAGCTGATTCTAATTCGTTGAAAAACTAGTGTGATGTTGCTCCATGCAATCCTTTACATCATAACCATGCAATCCTTCACATCAGATGAGAAAAAGTGATTTTGAAAATCAAATTATTTTTAATTTTTGTAGTGATGTTTTTCAACAGGTAAGTTCAGATTGATTCCTCAGAGTTCAGTTATTCGTTACAAACACTGTAAAAAATTCCCGTTAATTTAACTGTTAAATACTGACTAAATCACAGTATTTTACTGTCAGGCATATTGCACAGTAAAACTCCGGGTCTGAATACAATTACGGTAGAACACCGTTATAGGCAACAACAAGTAGATTTCAGATCAATGGATTTCATTAAAGAAATTTACTTCAGTTTGAACTTAAATGACTTGAACAACTTGTGATCAATTACCGTGAAGTCCATGAGGTATGTTTTGTTCATGCAATAAAAAACATGTAAGAAATAACTGATAAACCACTATCTAGAAACATTCTTTCTCATAACGAAAACACGAATGATTATTTAGCTATTGATTGGTTACATTAACTGTGTTTTTCTCCTACAGTAACTTTAGATGTATTAATTTAGGCTCTAAAATGTTAAAGATTGAAATATCCGTTCAAAAAAAATGGTTCTAAGGCGTTTTTCCCATCATTGCACTGTTCGTCCTTAATTTATGCCGCTCTAACAAAAATTAAAAAATTTAAAATAAAAGAGTTTCTACAAAAATGTTTTGTTGCAAGGAATGTATTGGTAAATTAATCGATAAGAAGTTTACCACGTGTGAAGAGTATTGGAACCCATTTCCCAAAGCAAGTGTGGTTACGAGGCAAGTTGAACAGCATGGGGAATTATGCGCGAAGGAAATCTATATTGAAATCACAGTTTTATTGCATTCCAGTAATTTTTGTTTCGTTCATTTCGTCAGCATTTAATAATTTGAAAATTCTTCCTTCTCTTAAATTTGTAGTCAGCATATAGACTTTATGAGTTGGGATTTTAATTCATTTGACGTTTTCCGGTGATCATCGTAAAGCACAGGCTGTGTTCTTGTTAATCTACTCACACATATAGTATAACTGCAAGTATTGAGTCTTGTGAGAATTTTGATGAGCAATATTATAGTCCCTAAATTCTACCAGTGTACCTCTCGAATTTCAAATTTGATGAATTTAGGTGTACACTGATCTGTGGTAGCTTACATTAACTAAGCCTTTTCTGATCATGCTGCTTTTTCTGAGTTCAAATGCTGTAGATGGTCAACTCAAATCAGAAAATAGGAATAGATTCACCGGCCATGACATTTATTGGAAACATATAAACCCTTCAGATAGCCTAAATTGTGTGTTGATTAAAGTATGTCAATTCTGTGGAAAAGTATAAAAATTATTTGCACGGTATGTTAGTCATTTTGAATTTCATGAAAACTTGTGCAATGTTGCATTTTCATGCTCTTGTGATAAATTAATGTCCCAGGAAATTTATATCTAACACTGGATTTCAAGAGCATATTTTAGGAGGGCATCTAAAAAATTTCTCTAATGGCATCCAAAGAGGAGCATCAGAGATCTCCAGATACTCTTTTGTAGTGCAAGTTACAACATAGCAATCAAATTTGTTCTCATTTTAATGTTCTGCTTTGATATCTCAATGACCATATAGAAGGTGGTAAAATAGTTAGGTGCCAATGAAAGATTTTGATGAATTATTCTCAAAAATTACTAGTCATGAAGCCATGATTGAAGAGCCCATATTGGATTTCTCATGATCAGGTTGCTTTAAAATATTTAATGTCATGTGGTGTAAATAAATGCAGTGTTGATATTCATTCAGTAGCACTTTCATCTGGCGAAATTAGCTTTGATGTCTCTGGTACATGCGATAAAACTAATACTAGTGAGACAGATGAAAAAATAGCTAATAGTGATGAAAATTTTGGTCGATATTATATGGAAGCATTTTATTTAGGAAACCTTGCTTTTTATCTCAAATTACAGGCAAAATCATTACTTCCATCATATTTTTGGACGAGTTTCTTTAAACCCAACAAGGATACACATTTCTGCAACCAAAAGTAATCAACGCATTTAAAGTAAAATTGATATTCCTGATGATAAGTTTAACAAAATTGAATAACCATTTATAATAGCAGATGTGTTTACATTTACATAGGAAATTTTAGCCCCGACTTCATGAGTAAAATGACATTTAAAAAATCTTTAACCATGTTCAATCATTTGAAATCAAATTGGAAAATAATGCTCAGTGTAAAAAATATTTTTTAAAGTTCATTCCTGTGTGTAGAAGCCTAGAAAGCGTGTGAATCAAAATCTTTCCAAAATGAATCTGCTTATATTAGGGTAGTTGGTAGCTTGGCTAAGGAAAATGACATCCCAGAGGTCAAATCTTTCATTTAGGCATGATAATAAATCGTTCGAAACTCATTCTCCACCAAGATGCTATTGAGGCTTGCAATTTGCTTTGCTCAAGTTTAAGGTCTAATGCTGAACATACCATTCTGGTTTTGCAATAAACAGGAAAAGATTTCAACTATTTTGGGTAGGAGGCTATTTTTGACTATTGGGTAAAAGACCTGCAGGATTTCAAGAAAAATGGGACTAAATTTGGCAGAAACGTTCAGAGGTACTATTCACTGAATTACTGGAGACAACTTTGGCCCTCATTGTGTGTTGGGGATATTAAGATTAGAACAAGATACTAAGCAGAATCAATTGACTGTTGGACCACGTAAAATAGTTGAAAGTTACAAATTAGATCTTGTAGGGCTTTCAAAGGAAGTGAACTATGTCAGAGGTGTACAATTAAATTCTGTATTTAATGTTCTGTCATATTATCATGTTAGTAAGCCTGGCTTACCTCCATGTCTGGGTCATGCCCTATTTGAGGGTATTGTGAACTATGACTACTCTTTTCATTTAAGATTTAGTCTGACAAAAGAAATGGTTGTCTTATAAGGAAGTGAATAAATTAGTGGGAATTTTTCAATACTTTGGAGCAAACACTTGTAAACCCAGTGAAGTAAGAGCATCTAAAAAGAAGTTAGGAAGCCATGCTGCTGAAAACTGGTGCTTACTAAGATTGATGGCATTCATACTATGCAACAAAGTTATGTATTCACAAGTCTCCACTTGGTGCTGCTTTCTACTGTTTTGGAATATTGTGGAATTAATATGTGCTCTAAAGAAAACCAAGTAATGCTGCTTACTCGAATGTTTTAATTCAAACTTATTTTGAATTACAAAAGACATTTCCTTTGAATGGTATAGATCCCAAGCACCATTACCTGAGGCATAATCCAATTAAGTTTGTACGTCTGCTGTTATAAGATGAGGCTAGTACGCTGATTGCAAAGATCATTTGCACGGAGATTTCAAGAAGCGTCCACCAAAGGTAAAGAAACACACATTGACAACACACCCTGAGGTGTCACAGTGTGCCATAACTTGCGTGCTATTATACGCAACAACACAGCATGCCATAACTTGTCATAACACAACACAGCGCACCATAACTTGCCATAACTTACACGTCTTAATACTCAACAATACAGCGTGCCATAACACAACACAGCATGTAATAATACAACACAGTGCGCCATAACTTGCCACAACACAAGAACACAGCGCGCCATAACTTGCCATAACACAAGAACACAGGGCGCCAAAACTTGCTATAACCTACACGCCATAATACGCAACAACACAGCGTGCAATAACACAACAACACAGCGCCCCATAACTTGTAAAGAAGTTGCTCGAGTGCTCAAGTGAGATGGGTTCCAGATTCTGAAAGATCGGCTGGAGAGAGCCCGGAGAGGCGGAACTGCAAGGCGATGATCAGGTACGTGGACACGCCGTTCACTGCCTGCACACGAAACACAGTAAGGTTTGGGTCCGGAAAGCTAGAGCTCTGATCCACACTTTATCCAAAGCTAATTTATTTGAATGGGTGGTGACTGCTACGGGAAAAGAAACATTCCCAATCTGGGACGAACTGTTTGTTTTGTGCTGTGTTTAATGAAATGAGGACTTTGGCACACTCGTTATCCAAAGCTGAATAGTATGAATGGATTTCTAGGTGACTGCTACGGGAAAAATTACATTCACGATCTGGGACGAACTGTCTGTTTTGTGTCATGTTTTAATGAAGTGAGACCTCTGATGCTACTAAAAAAATGGATAAATATTTACGATCTGAGATGAACTGTCCGTGGCAGGTGCAAAATGTGTATTTTCAATCATTGCTTTTCTTGTTTGACGAGCAGGATGATAGTATCAGTGACTGCGTCAGGGTATTTGTAAAATTTCTGACACATGTTTCGGAACATGTTCGGTCAGACTTGCAACAAAGTGTGTTTTGGTCTCTTCAATTTAAAGATTAACATTTCATGGATCTACAGTACCTCAGTGCGTCTGAACAAATTCACTGAACGGAGGTGTGCAAAGGGTGTGTATTTTGCTGAAAGCGCAAACAGTAAAAAGTTAACAAATTTTACAGCATATTCAGGAGTTCACGTTCACATTATGCTAGTGTGTGCAATTGAGGTATTCTCTTTTAACCCTGTGCACATAACGTAAACGTTCTTCGGGCAAGTTATGAGGCAAATTGACTCTCAGCCAGTTTTCTGTTTCAAAAATTGTGTGAAAATATTATTTCTGGACATCCTTACATATGAGATTTATTCTCATAATTTCCCTATTTCTCTGCAAAACTGCAGCCAAGGAAGTAAGGAGGACTGGTATCATTTCATACTGGTATAAAACTTCCCCAATGACCTGAAAAATGAAGCTTGTTGCTGTTGTCCAACGTTGGCCTACAGCCCAACCCAGCTACGTTAGAGCTAAGGACTGAATTTGAGCTAGTGAACAGCAAAGAAGGCATTCCAGATACGACGGAGTTTCACAATATTGCAGCACGAATTCGGAGTTAAATTCTCCCGCACATTGAAAAATAGAAAGGATACGAAAGCATTATTGATGTGCTTGTGAAAATTTACATGTTCCACTTTACTAGCATACCGAAACGGCAAAATGCATCGAAAACGGAACTTATTCGGGCCCACAGGTGGCTATACTCATATTTGACTATTTTCCTAGACTTACGAAGCAATCTACTTCTGTAACGCTTGTGGAAAATAAATTGTTTAAACTGTTTAAATTGTAAAACTCAGAAAGCTGTTTTAAAGCATAAAGACGCCATTCAATCCGTGAAGTTTTTGACCCTTGCACCAGTTTTTTTTTATTTTAAATAAATGCATTTCTTCCTTGAAAATTCCTGGTAGTTTCGTACGACGTGTTCTGATGTTCTCATCATTTATTGGTAAGAAAGTCTCTGTAAAAATGTAAAATGAAAGGCTCTGCATAATTCTTGACTGTTCTTGCCTTCTTGCTGATTGTGTACAAGATGACTCACAAGATCGGGCAATTAACCCATGAATTATTGTACGATTGACTCACAAATGGAGATGATTGACCAAACAGTTGGTACGATTGATCCATGAGTTGGGAAAACTGACCCATGAGACTGTTATACGATTAATTTACAAATTAGGATAATTGACCCATGAAATGGTATGATTGAGCCATGAGTTAGTACAATTGACCCATGAGTTGGTACGATTGACCCACGAGTTAGTACGATTAACTTATGAATTGGTACAATTAACCCTGGAGTAACATAGTACAATTGACCCTAGAGTTAGTTCAATTGACCCTAGAGTTAGTCCAATTTACCCTAGAGTTAGTACAATAGATAAAAGAATTGATATGATTTATTCATGAGATGCAATGCTTAAATGTACGTCCAGAAAAATTCATTGACCGTAGAAAGTCGAACTTGGCACCGCGAACTTCAGAGTTTGTTAATTTACGATGCAAAATTTCCTGTTCACGGTGACATCTAAACAAACATCGGCATCTTAGGATGCTTTATTTCCAATCAAGCCTGATACAAATGATCTTAAGCATTGGTTTTTCAAATGTCTTAAAACTAACACTATATATAGGACACCATGACGGTTCCCCCGTGAAGCCGGTACCAATTTCCGACACCTGGGTTGAGTGGGGTATTGTGCTTGAGCTCTCCCTGATACCTAACAAGGAAAATCGCCGCGCCAGTGCCGGGATACGAACCCGGGCCTCCAACATGCAAGGCCGATCCCTTAACAACTGAACCACCGCGAGCAATCTACAACTAAATAGATGTAATTATTGGTGAGTATTACGCAGGAGGGAAGCGTGGGCATGAGCTTCCAGTCACAGGAATTCCTTTAATTTATTTGAACTGCAAACCTTCAAAACCATATTCTCAAAAGTATTCCCCAATGTTTCGAAATTATGAATCAATAAATGTACCATCACAAATCAATAATCTTGTGAGAAATGAATGTCTGAATGCTTAAAATGTAAAATAATATGAATGTCTGAAAGGTAAAAGAATATCAATGTTTGAAATGTAAAGTAATCTGAATGTTAGAAAAGTAAAATAATATGAATGTTTGAACTGTAGAAATAATACGAATATTTGAAATGTACAATAATGTATAGCCAGCAAGTCCAACTAAATTACACGCCACCCTAGACACCCTCTATTAAAACAATTTCATTGCAACACAATTTCTCACCCCCAGAAGGAACGCTCAGTTAACTCCTCCGATTCCATGTAGGTCAAACTGGAGAGGCTGGGCAAGGCTGTCTTTGATGCACACCATCTGCCAGATTACAGGGGGACTTTAGAGCACAATCTTTGAAGATCTTTTTGGTGCATTATGAAATACCTAGCATGTGACATCTCTGATATGTGGATAAATATTCCGCCTAAATAATAAAGTTCTAATAAAACACAATTACATAAATAGCATTGTTGGGCTGGTCAAAAAGTTCGTTTGTGTTTTGAATGTTATCTTGCCGGCCTCCTAAAGATTATTTTTATATTCTTATTCTCTAAATCCCGTATTCGGAGCAACGAGCATGCTTATATCAGTGTGTAATACGAGTGAGGCTCCAAGTAGAGACGCTCTAACAATTTTAACTGCATTTAAAATGGTGGACCAAGCAGAGCACTATTGACATCTTATGCTTTTTACTTTAAAAAAGAAAGGGAAGCAACAGAAAATACCCATACACATGGTCCATATTTGTGTCAGTAACTGTCGTTTTCTTTCCTTTCTTAAGTAAAATGACATTAGATATCGGTAGTGCTCAGCCTGGTCCACCATTTCATGGGCTCGAAAGCGAACAAAAATGTCAGAACTTCTCTGCTAGGAGGCTTATTGCACACTGACATAAACATGCTCGTTGTACCGAATACAGGGTTTAGAGCATAAGAATAAAAACGTTCTTTAGAAGGTGGAAAAGAAGACATTCAATAAAATGAACTAACTTTTTAGCCAACACATACATAAGACATGATGTAATTACGCAGGACTTGTTGTAATTAGAAGGGACGCCTAATTCTCAGATATGTGCCTTCTCTGATAGATGGAAACATATTTTGCCAAAATTATTAACTTCAGATAAAATAGAATAACATGCATGAGTTTTAATGTGTCCAAAATACTACTACTACTTGAAATAATATGCCTGCAAAAATACGATATTAATTTCATTACTCACAGGTGCCATTTGTTGCAGTTCGTCACATTTCATCATTAAGCGCTTCAGCATTTGACCGCATTGGGCTCTCTGGAATGTTCAATTGAATACGAAAAATTTAGTAAACAGTAGCATTTCATCAGAAGCAATCTGAAGCATTAAGACCGAAATTAGAACGCCTTGAATTCGAAGCAGCTTTGTACGTCGTTATTCACATCTTAATCCCATTTATTTGTAGTATCAAAGATATTCTCAATATTTTGTTAAGAATATCACTCGTATTATTTCCTAAGAAAATGAAACTTCATGATAAAAAAAAAATGGCGATCTTCATAGCAGCAAGCATAGCATTAACGCCTTGCTCTTACACACAATTTCACGCGATCGACATCAGATAAACAAAACGGTCCAGTAAGTAAGTACTTTATTTACTCTCTATATTAAAAAATCCGCATGTCCCACATGTTTACTGAAGTTATTCTTGTTGTTACAATAGATGATAAACTAGTTTGTAATTTTGAATATCAATAAGTCTCACCTGTTTACTGAAGTTATTCGTGTTGTTACATATGATGATAAACTAGTTCGTAATTTTGAATATCAATAAGTCTCACCTGTTTATTGAAGTTATGCGTGTTGTTACATATGATGATGAACCACTATATATTTTTGAATTTCAATAAGTCTCACCTGTTTATTGAAGTTATGCGTGTTGTTACATATGATGATGAACTACTTTATATTTTGAAAATCAATAAGTCTCACCTGTTTATTGAAGTTATGCGTGTTGTTACATATGATGATGAACTACTTTATATGTATGAAAATCAATAAGTCTCACCTGTTTATTGAAGTTATGCGTGTTGTTACATATGATGATAAACACGGACAAGGCTGTGAAGGCGACCAACACGGTGATAGGTCGCAGCTTCGTTCCCAGAAGAAACTCTCAGTCGTTAAGAAGAGGGTGAAAAGCATCAGCAGCAGTGCATACACTGGAACAAAACAATATTATAATCTTCTAACAATTAAATGGGATGTACCTTTAAATAACACTATGCAGATTGCTTGTTTGATGGGTTGTCTGATTGTCCCTACTTCCATCTCATGAGCTTGGTACCGAATAGCTATATTACGAATGCAATTTCGATTTTTTCACTAACGGTGCAGTAATTTTGTCTGAAATTTATTTGGATGTTATCCTGAAATGACAGTAAAGGAATCGAAGGAAGGAAGAGTTCGTACCGTGCATTTGAAAACTTTTTAACGAACGCATTATAACTTTAAATTAACAAAACTCGTTCTATACGTATCGCGAGGTTAACATTTATGTATAAGCTGAAGCTGAGTAGTGATGACGTATGAGGAGAGTTCAGTACATTCCCTCTCAATGTTCAACGGGTGTAAACTACAATTTCATCGTTGGCTTAAAAAAACCCAAGATTTTTTCATTAGGTCCACGTTGGATAATTTGGATTTCTACGCCCTTTGAGGTGATCATGGAGAAAGAGAGACCTAACTCTACAATGCACTTTACGGGCCGTTTGAATTAGGAGACATTTCGGCTGTGAGGCGCGACACGTGTAGTCGTGTATACGAGACTCATCACTGAAGCTCATATTTGTGTGCGTGTACGAAGTTTTCTATTCGCTCTGATCGAATAAGTAATGCTCGACACTCTTGAGCCTCGTAACTACAGTGGCGAAAAGGGAACTTCGTATAAACACACAGAAATATGAGACTCACTGGTGAGCCTCGTATACAAGTGTCGCGCCTCACGGCCGAAATGCCCTCTAGTGTAAACGGCCGTTTAGAATGTCACTCGCTTGGATTTGGGTAGAAGATTATGTTCAACGCCCTTGACTGTAAACTGCCAAATTGGTCGTGAATAATGTAATTCATGTACTATATGATCTTGGTAAATGCTGAAAATTTAGCTAAAAATAAATGTTATTTGAAATGTGCTAAATCTCACCCATCATCAAGGCCAGCACGTGTGTTGTCAACATGAAGAACTTCAGAGTGGCTTCTTCAATGCTTACGAGAAGCTTTTCTGCAGGTTCTGAACTGATTTTCTATCGTTTTTTTTCACTGTCGAACGTGTGTGTGGAATACAAAGAAACAGATCCAAGAGCAAAATTACTTGCAGCAAATTCCTTTGTAACGCAGTTTTGTCTTTTGCCTGGTACAAATAAGGCGGTTGTCTTCGGCTTACCCGGAACGAAATGGTCAACCGTAGTCTCCAGCTTCCACAGACTGGAACACGTCTCCTCCAAAGCAGTGACGACGTCACACTGAGTATCAGCCAGTAGAAATAAGATGTGATAATTCAAGGCTGAATGAAAGTAACCCACGCAGAGTAGAGAAAAATAAATTTGAATTCTTGCGATTGCAACTATTGCCTCGTTGGGATTATCGAGTACATAAGTCTTGATAGAGCTAACGGAATCAAAAAAGAATATCAATGGAAAAAAGAGCATCAGGAAGTAGTTGAGAACAGATCTGTTACGAGATTTGCTTGGTGTTTGCAAGAAGTTGTTGATGGCTGAAATTTCTTCAAAAACCTCGACTAATTTCCGCAGAGAGAAAAACGATATAATTTTCACGAAGAAGCCGAAGTAGTACAAGATCGAGAACAAGACAAAGTGTTCGGGAGTAAAATTAGGTGAGGTAATTTCACTATCGCTCAGGATTCCCACAGCGCAAAAATTCACCGTGAAATTAACGACGGAATAAGCAAACCAAAAGCGTAAATATTTGAACTTTCCATTACGGAAGTTTCCGGAATAGGTCAACTGCCCAGCAATGCGAGTCAGGGTTATGAAGAAGTCAATTGCTTCTACGCTTTTCGTCATTTCGGCCGATTATTGTTTTGTGATGGCTGCTCAAATTAGAAGGGCTCCGCTACTTACGAAAGTCAAGGCGAAAGTGAATTGCAAGTCAGTAGTTCGAGAGCACAAATTTTAAAGAGTTTGATCTTCTGATGAATCTCACATGAGGCTTTGAACTGACGTAAGTTGGTATTTTTGTGCACTTTTTCGAAGCGTACGGAACAATGATAATCCGACTTTCACGGCAGTTGCGAAACATACAATTTGAAGGTGCGGTCAATAACGCCAGGAAGTGGCTTTGTTTGAAGAGAGTAAATGTTGGGCATGTCATAATTTGCCGTCGTTTGGTGGATTGCATTCACCATGCATGACCTTCGATTCAAGTGAATTTGTTATTAATTTTTTCCAATTCAGTGTGATGCATTTTATCACATTTTGGAAAAATGCCGAGTTTTAGCGGTCGTTGATGAATAGTTTGCAACTATTCCGTCTGCAGAAATAATTGCCAAATTCATGATCATTATGAGTTGAAGCCTTAGAGATGAGAAGTCAGGCACTTAGCTAATTTGTATATAACT
>JACJUY010006075.1:17483-47651 GCA_014220935.1 Platorchestia sp. MABIK | reverse complement strand
TATCTTTGCCCCCAATTTCAGGTACGAAGTCTGAACATTTTCGTAACTCTCAACGTGCTCGGAGTGGCACAGTGGTTAAAGGGATCGGCCTTGCGTGTTGGAGACGAGGGTTCGTATCCCGGCGCCGGCGAGGCGATTTTCCCCATTGGGTATAAGGGAAAGCTCAAGCACAATACCCCACTCAACCCAAGTGTCGGAAATGGGTACCGGCTTTACGGGGGAACCGTCATGGTGTCCTATATATAGTGTTAGTTATAAGACATTTGAAAAACCAATGCTCAAGATCATATTTATCAGGCTTGATTGGAAATAAAGCATCCTAAGATGCCGATGTTTGTTGTTGTTAAAGATATTGAGGCATGTCTCCTCAGGTAAATTGAAGTGATTGTGACTTTTATATTCTTCAAGTAAGAGAATCCAATTTTCGTGCTTGCTTTTTATAAATGTAATTTGTAACGCAACATTTTCCTTCAATTTCCTTAAACTGCCAAACCCCTATTAGAATTTAGTTGCTTGTTAATTTCTATGAAAATGCCGTGTTGATTTTGTAAAATTGAGCCAAAAACATAATGTCAAACATGCATTTAGATTAGAATCATTTCACAATGGAATAATATAATTAAAATCAAGTTTATTTAAATCATTTCATAAATAAAAAACACTCGGGCATCTCGCATTGTGCTAATTGAACATGCCATAAAATATTGACACGAGTTTTTTGTGCCTTTTTGTTTCTTGTCATTGAAAATATGATATTTTTTGCACGCTGTCTTGATCATTCTTTTTCTATTGCTTTATGAAGAAAATTTTTAACGTTTATTTAGTAAGCAAAATGTAGTTTTGCTCTGAATTTTCCTGTGCAATGTGTATTTAGTTATGTGGTTGCCCGTTCATCCCCAGAAAAAAAGCGCTAAAAATATGAAACATGATTCAGTTGAGTAAAGATATGTGGATATTTCTCAGATTTATACGGTGTTTGATAGTTTATTTATTTTGTCTGCAATGATTCATTCTAGATGAGGTTGTTATCTTATTTATAATTGTATCTTCACGTTGAAAATTGTGTACGGTTAAATCCTAATCTTACGGTCCTAAAAGTACTAAACTAAATCGTAAACATCGTCTAGCTCGAAGTAGTGGAAGTACTTGTGTTTGTTGGAGTTGAAATTTAAGGTGGTGCTTATGCTAAAACTTTTATTAATTGTAATTTATACTGTTGTTATTGGCTAAATAAGCAAACGCTTTATAAGAACAAGATGAGGCTAAAAGTGGATAACAGAATTAGAACTGTCTTGGAAAATGCAGCTGCTACACATCACAGGGCTCTTGTGGTTCTTGTTGGAGAGAAAAGTAAAGATCAGGCAAGTTCATGTTATTCAATGTGTCTCAATGGAAATAACCTATCAGTGTTTTATATTTATGGTTTGTATGCATTGGTTATTGAACGTCATAGTAAACATTATTCAATAGCCTCAGTCATGTAACATATAAAAAATTTTATTGACAAATCAGCTTTCATGAAATTATCACAGTAATTTTCATTAAAAAATTATGGCTTTCCATTTAAAACATGTATTGTTATCTGAAGCTTTGTCAATGTTTTCAATATGCATATAAATTGTATCAAATCCATGTGTGTTGGTTATTGTTACTACTTTGTACAGGAATTTTAGATGACTTTGTTGTGCTGCAAATTAACATTTAGTGTTTCCCAGTCGTAAATTAAGATAATCGATAAATACTTTATAATAATCTCTGTCTTATATCTATGTTCTCATTACTTAGTCTTTTAACTTGATGCCCATATTTTATAAATTAGTTGTTTAACTTGATGTCCATATTCTATAATTTGAAACATTACCTTTAGGAAAGTTGGTAGGCCTAGTATCATTTGACCTTTTCAAGTTCAGTTCTGAGCTGTGTTGCTTTATGAAAATTCTGTTATATCTTGGCCAATAAGAAAGAAAATTTTTTTTTAATCTTGTAAAATGATTTTGGTAAATATGAAAGAGAGGACTGTAATCAATTTTTCAAGTTTTGGAGCTTTAATATAGGTAATTAGATCAAAATCAGCACTTTTTTCCTATGCACTTTACATCACAAATGAGTTTTTCACAAGTTATAGCTGTGATGTAATGTAACGTAATTAAATTAATCTAACCTAACGTAACGATCATTCAAGCGCGTTAAAGGCATTGGAAGAGAGTCCATTGAGGGTCTTCCCCTCAAACCGAATTTTCCCGCCCTTCAAAGAACGGAAAGGCGGTAGGTAACCTACAGCTATTACTCGTTAAAAACTCATTTACGACGGAAAGTGCATGGAAGAAAAATTGATTATTTTGGGTCAATATTGGGTTTAATCCACTCACGGAAATTAAGAATTCCGTTCCAAAGAATCACTGAAGGAACACATTTAAAAACATTTTACAATAATGACATTGTGCTTGCTAATGCGTTTTTTTGAGTTATTTAACTCTGAAGTTATGGGAACTGTGCTCATGAAATTGCTTTTCCGTGCAAAAGGAAAGGTAGTTCCAACAATGCCGCAAGTGCTTGGAGCGGGGGAAAAGTTAGTGTTTTTGCAAAATATGGCATTATTTATTACTTGCTAATCCCAAGGAGCCTGAGCCCACTCCTAGGATGTTTTAGTTAATAACACAATGAAGGTTATCATCCAAAAATATTAGCAGGACTTGAATTGTGAAAACTTAAATCACTTTGCACTTGACATCAGTTTCAATACGGTGGCAACCGTTGAACATTAGCAAAACCGTAAGAGTGAATACCATGGACTTAATATCAGAATATTTTAATAACGCTTAATTTTTGGGTGAGAACTTTTATTGTGTTATTAACTAAAACATCCTAGAAGTGGGCTCAGGCTCCGTGGGGTTAGCAAGTAATAAATTAAAAATTACCCAAACGTACTCTAACAGCTCCCGCTCAAGCACAAACTTACTGGAACTGCTATGGAAAACAAAAATTTCAAAGTTAAAAAACTCAAAAATAATGCATCAGCAAGCACAATGTCATTCCTTCAAAACTTTTTTAAGTGTCTTCCTTTAGTGATTCTTTGGAACAAAATTCTTAATTTCCGTGAGCGCATTTAACCCGATATTGATCTTTTTTATCTAATTATCAAAATTCAAGTGCCAAAAATTGGAAAATGGATTACTGTCCTCTCTTTCACAAATATATACTATAATTTTGCTATCTTTGCATTTTCAATGTGTAACATACATAGCATTAGGTGCTCAATGCTTTTGGTCAAAATTGAATTTAACGCGTCAATGATTTGGAAAATTTTGTTGGCATACATATGTAATTAGAGACATTTTAAGAGGTTTTACACGAATGACATTTTGCTCACAAATGCATTTTTTTCAAGACATTTAACCTTGAAGTTAAAGCAACATTGTATATAAAATTTAGATAAGGGAAACATAAATAAGCTAAGATGAGGTTTTGACGGAATGATAGATGTGATTAGGTTAGTTAAAAATGTAACCTTGGAAATGAAAAAAAAAAGTTTGATCAGTTAAATAAGCTAATCTAAGTAAATCTAAAATAACTTACCTAAGCCATACAGAGGCCGATGTTTTCCACCAAGAAACTTCGTGTGTTCTGCATCCACCAAACGTCAGAAGAGCCGTATCAAAACTGCCATTAATGCTATTCTTACCGGAACATTATTTATGCTATATCTCCAAAACTAAGCATTTGCAAACACAGTATCATTCATGTAAAAGTCTTCAAATGTCTCCAATTACCCTAATATACCAAAAAAATTCATAATTGTTGATGTGCTAAATTCAATATTGATAATGTTTTCTTCCATAATTGTATTCATAGAGATAATTTTTAAGACTTTTTTTAGTTTCCCCAGTTTTCTTAATTTACTTAAATTCTTCATTAAGTTTGAGAAATTTCAATCTTAACACGTTAAGTGCGGCAGGTTAAACTGAAGTTCAAGATTCAACTCGAATTAGAATTAATTTTAGAGGTCAATTTTGAAAATAACAAACATTAAATAGATCATGCCCTTATTTACTTTTCATTAAGTATGTGTAGAAATTGAGTTAGTCACTGCTTGTCGGTCAGCAGCATTATGAAAATAACCTCAGTAACCACCGGTGGGTCACATCGCACTTAAAGTGTTAAATTCTACTTTTTGTGTGCAGGTTGTGTTCATCCACAACATTGTGAGCAACACATCTCTACAACAGGCATCAGTATTGTGGTGTTACAAAAAAGAACTTTCCCTCTCTTCAAATAAGAAGAAACGTTTCCGCCAAATCCAAGCTGCAATTCGAACAGGAGATGTGGATCCTAATGAAGATAATTTATTTGAAAAATTTGTCTCCACTACCACCATAAAATATTGCTACTATAAAGACACATTTCGAGTGTTGGGCAACACCTTCAAGATGTGTGTTCTGCAGGTTTGTTTTTTATCTCCTCTTATTCTCGAGTACTTACTTCATGTTGAATACAAATATTGCCTGTCTGCTATTGCACTTGTAATTTTTTATGACTTTTATGTTTGACAAACATTGTGAGTTATGAATTTTTTTGTATTTTCAAATAGTGCTAATTTCAAATCAGAACATGGATCTAATTTATTATAATTTATTATGTTGAGGAAGATATATGTATATCCTAGGCTTCAAATATTTAACATTTATAAACAATCAAAGATCTTATAGTTTTACATTTCTGTCAAGCTAGAAATATTTCAGAATTGTGGTACAAATCTCTGAAATAAATTGTAGTATTTAGCCCAGTAAATCTTTAAACTAAATGTGCAATTCTTTTGCTCTCTTTGTGTAGCCTTTGCAGTTGAGCACCCTGACTCAAGTCTTCATAGTATAGTGTTTCTTCGTAGCTCTTTATGTGTGATTTGAATACATTATCATAGCAAAATTTTAGGGTGATTTGCTCTTTGTTAGAAAAACACAAGTAATCTAGTGTACTTTACCCATGAGTGGAAATTTTAGTCAAATTCACCTTTTGGGAACTTGTACAGGACTTTGAAGGTGTAACAGCCAACACGTTGTGCCGAGTGGTGGAAACGGTGGAGGGAGGCGGCTGTATTGTGCTGCTGCTGCAGTCCCTTGAATCACTCAAGCAGCTCTACACACTCTCCATGGATGTCCATGCTCGGTATCGCACCTTTGCTCATTCAACTATAGTGCCAAGGTTCAATGAGAGGTAAGCCAGGTTGTTATTTCTATTATTTTGACTTCACATTTTAATGAAGCAAGTATGCTGTCACTTTACCATCCATTGTGCTCTGATTTAATCTGAGGTAGGTAATTTTTTCACTTCACTAATCATTGTTCCAAAGTTTAATCAGAAGTATGATATGTTATCACTTCACCAACCATTGTACCCAGGCTTAATCAAAAGTGAAGTATATTTTCTCTTCACCAACCATTGTGCTCAAGTTTAGTCAGAGCTAGGCCATGTTATCATTTCACCAGCTTTTGGGCAGAATCAAGTTTTAATTTTACTCATTTTAGTACAGTATACTCATTTGATGAGAGTTTAGGTTCCTTATCATTCTTATTGCATGCTTTAAGGTTCTGTCAAGTTGTTAAACCCCATTTCATCAATGAGTGTTGTTTGATAGTGTCCATTACGCTACTGGTGTAGCTTTAACTATTCATGGGTTGAAGCAAATAAAATTGGAATTTATAATTGATATTTGAAGATAATGAAATCTGTAATATTCTGGTGCATATAATTGGTAAATCTTACCATGTATTTCTGTGTTTAAGCTTCCTTCCACTTGTGCTTTTACATTTGTGTAACATTTCCATATTTGCTTAGATGCTCAGTTCAAGTCAAGAGCACACACTGAGTTTTCTTATGTAGGACTTTAAAAGTCTTAGTGCAAGTGTCTCTCATCTGAATTACATTCTTGTGTTAACATTTGCCCAATTAACTTTGTTGTGTTTATGTTCTCGCAAATAACACTCATGTGTTACATTCACTCTCAATCATCGTGTCTTTAACAGGTTACTGCAATCTCTGTCCACCTGCCCCACATGCATCATCATAGACGACCACCTGCGTGTGGTGCCGCACTCTGCCCACGTCACGTCCCTCAAGCCCCTCTCACACAAGCTCGCCACAGCTCCGGAGTCTCAGGAGAGCACCAAGCTGGTGGCACTCAAAAAGAGTGTTGCTGATTCGCCCCCAATTGGCAAGCTTGTGGAGCTTTGCAAAACTCTTGACCAAGTCAGTGCAAAGGAAATTTTTGTGATTATTGTATTTATATACTTGTTAAACTGGTAAACTTGTAGGAAATGTCTAGAATTGGGGCATATGTTGACTTTTTCTAAGCCTTAATGTTGTGATTATTTCTGTTGCATTCCCTCAAATTTACAATCAATTTTACTGTAGTTTTGTTTTAGATACCTAAGTTGATGGGGAGCTCACGAAACTTGCATTAAATTAGTACTTCTCTGCAGGACTTTGGACTGTAACTACAAACATATATATATATATATATATATATATATTATATATATAATGCATATATATACATATATATATATACACCAAGCCTTTTTCTCTTTTTAATAAAGAGTGGCTGAGTATCATTGACATGATACTCTTACAGCAATGTACGTGATAGGGGTTCCCCAGGCCCCTAGTCACGCCCGAGCTTTAAGGCCTTGTTTTCCTCTCGTTTAGTGCCCGGGTAACATTCCTTAAGGACAGTGACCACACTGCAGGCAACGACCCTGATTAGCCGCATCAGCGTTTTTCACGCCAACTGCTGCTTACAGGGCTCGAACCCGAGCATGAAGCATAGACGCAAGCGCTCTGTACACTCGGCCACTGCAAGGCCAACTACAAACTTAATTGTTAAAAATTAAAAATTTCTTGTGAAGAATGATATCTATTTGTATTTGAGTAAAGAATTCCGTGCAAAATTTATTTTTGTAAGTAATTACGTCTTATTTTATTCTCAAGAGGCCAAAATGGAGTCTTGAACTAACTAATTTGATATAATAATAATTCTATTGTTCAAAATTTCAGTTGCTTTAGAACTTTTTTCCTGAAACTGTTTCCTTCAACCCTGCACTCATTACTGCCACTACATGTAAAAATATTCCTGGAGTAGTACTTCTTCTTGTTTCTCTTCCCCATTGATTGAGGGACTGGAAAAATTTACATGAAAAGTAAGTAATGTGACTTGTGTTGTGCAGGCAAAAGTGCTGCTGCAGTTCTCGCTGTGCATCACAGAAAAGCTGCTACGTACGACCGTGTCCCTCACTGCTGCTAGAGGGCGAGGCAAGAGTGCTGCCATGGGGCTCGCTATTGGTGAGTTGTGTGACCCCTTGTTAGAGTCTCATGGGCTGCTTTGCTACCTTAATGTGACTAAAAAAGCTGAGGAATAGGAGATATTTTGGTTGCTTTATAAAGTTTTCTATGATATTTCATATTCCTGTTGACTAGCTACCAACAAATCAAACTTGACTAGCTATCAAACATGCATTCTGAAGTTGAAAATACTGTTGAAATGTCACTTACTAATGGCCAAGAGCTGCAGAAGTGTTCTTACCCAAAAAAAAATCGGAATAAATCAAACTTAACTTCAATGCATAGTTCACATTGGAAAAAATCTACAGTATACATTCTTTGACATTTCAGCTGGGGCAGTTGCGTTTGGCTACTCTAAAATTTACGTGACATCTCCAAGCCCTGAGAATTTGAAGACCCTCTTTGAGTTCCTGGAGACGGGCCTGCAGGCGGTGGGCTACGAAGAAAAGGTGCACTACAGCGTCATGCGCTCAGCTGACCCCGACCTGCACAAGTGCGTCACGCGCATCACTGTCATGCGCGACTGCACGCAGGTCATACAGGTGAGCCAGTGTCACATATCTGATGAAATTTATTTTTTCATACTTATTTCGAATATGATTTCATTGTATGGGATGCGAGCTCAGTTACATGTGATGGAATTTGTTCTCGCATTCTATTCCTGGTAAAAATTTAGTGCATGTGTCAATGGGATTTGGAAAGCTTTTACATATTATTAATATTTAAAAGCTCTACTCTGTATAGGACTTACTGTGCATATTTCTATGAAGTTTTCAGATCATATTAGAGGAAATTTTTTGTGAAAGATTAGCATTGTGTAAATTTTTAATACATCTGCTGGTTGTGGTTCATTTCTTATTGAGGAGGTGCGCATCATTCAAGGAACACAGGATGGTGATTTTTAAAAAATATTTTTGCCTGTCTCCTTTGCAGTGTTTTTAAAATGCTCATCGTGTCGTATTGCATATTCAATGAAAATTGCTCATAAGTTTTACTTTTTGTCGAATTTGTGCCTTGATATGTTTTCGAATTGAGGAGAATAATATATGGCAACTGAAATGAGCTAAGTTTCTAATCGGGTTGTTGCCGAGTGTTGTGCTGTCACACACTATTCACGCGCAGGTACCAAAGAAGCAGAAGTCACCACTTTTCACACACAAGCACCAGTACACTTTTTATCCAAATATTTCTTAACCGGGCCGTCGTAGAAAGTGTGGTACCGTAACTTGAAAATTTTCTTTGGGTTGCAAGTAATTTTTGAGCTAAGATCACTTCTTCTTTCATGTGATGTTGATGGTACCATCCGATGAGCCATTACAAATGGAATCGCAAATATATTGCACAAAGAAACCATAGAAACAAGGTTTTTGATATCTACTACTCTTCAAATCTTCCTAGTATGCCGGTACATCGGAATATTAGAAGATTGCCAACCCAGAAAAGGTCAAGTAAATTTTTAAACGTATTTACCTGGCCAACAGAGACAGCATGTTCTTTCAACTGGTTCCAAATTCTCATGATTTTGAACATCTTACTGAAGTTCCGTTCCGTCCCTGTATTGATGGTGACAACTTGATGACAATGTAAGGCTAATGACGGTAGTAAGTACGGTAATGTGAGTGAAATACTCTAATGGACAAAGGAAAGAGTGGTATGTGCAACAAATTACTGTCATCATGGTGATAAATTCTCTCCTTTGATGCCGTTACTGCATAGATTCATCCTTTCCGTCTTTCTACATATTTCTTCAAATTCAGCTCATTTGTTAATCCTAAAATCATCCTGTGATAACTTCATGGCATATGATCACCAAAATATTGGAACCACATAGTTGCTGTCCATCGTTTTCTGCTCCAACTATAGCGAAAACTTTGACACTTCAGCTTACAATGATTGTGGAGTTCTGACAATCCTCCTGACTTTAATAACTTAGCATACACGAGTTCAGACAATGTTGAAGACTTTTGTAAGTTATCACACATAAATTGAGACGAATTTGCTAATTTTAATAATTTGCTAGACGTGAGTTTACACATGTAAAAAATATGATGCACATGTTGACACGATGTTGAAGACCTGTACAAGTTATCATAGAGGAGTTGTTAATCCTACCACCATTGTTGCAGTACATTACGCCGGAGCAGAGCTGGGCTCTAGGCCAGGCGGAGCTGCTTGTCATAGACGAGGCAGCGGCCATACCACTGCCGCTGGTGCGCGCGCTGCTCGGCCCCTACCTCGTGTTCCTGTCCTCCACCGTCGCGGGCTACGAGGGCACGGGCCGCTCCTTGGCGCTCAAGTTGATTGCTGAACTTAGGCAGGAGGCTGACAAACCTGCTTCTGCTGACGACGCTCAGCTCCAAAAGTCTGGCGCAACTTCGAACTCTTCTAAAGTCAAGCGCAAACTTGTTGAGGTAATTCTTATTGGTGTTTTAATAGTTTAAATTTTTAGTAGTAATGTTACTGAGACAACGTCATTGTTCCAAAACAGGCGTGTGCTAAGTGAGTCATCAGTTTTGCATTTTTGTGCATCATTTCTGTGGAAGATTTGCTGAGTTAGGTGTGAAGAACGGTGATCTAACTTAGGCAGTCTATTAATAGCGTTGATGGATAATTTTTTAATCTCAGAGTAAAACAACCGATAGTCACAAATGCAAAAGCAAATTCCTCAAACTGAGTATTTATATTTCCCTTATAGTGATTATTTTGCTAAAATATTTATTGGGTTTGCAGCTGACGCTGAAGGAGAGCATCAGGTACCATTCCGAGGACCCTGTGGAGGCGTGGCTGTCCGCACTACTGTGCCTGGAGCCCTCCCTCCCTGCTCTGCCAGACGCCCTCCCAGCCCCTGAGCGGTGCCAGCTCTGCTACGTCAACAGGGATGTGCTCTTCTCCTATAGTGCCGTGCGTATTGTCCTGTTTCTCTGGTTTCCCTTAGTGCTTCTGGGTGATTACTGTGTTTAGACTGAATTAATGACAATCTAGCGTTCTCTTCTTCTACAGTACAGTGCGTATTTTTCTATCATTCTTTCATCATATACAATTATCAACAACCTTTGTGACTTTCGGCTTGCTATGTACTTAGTTGACAAAGCACAAGCCATTTGCCTTACTTTACTTACTACTTCTGTGGTTTGTCTTGATGCTTCTTGATGAAAACTGTATTTAGACTGCAATAATGACAATCTTGCATTCTTGAGTCAGTGTTCTCAGTTGTTGCTGATGTCAGAAAAGGAATACCTCAGCTGTAGATGGGCCTTCGGGATTTCTATCTTTTGTGTCCACTTTGTTCCTTTCAGTTTTCATGCTAGTTTAGCCATTTCATCTTTGTGTTTTTTTCTCTTCCTGCCTAGATTACTATTTTTATACTCAGATATCCTGTGGGGGATGACATTTTGTGCATAGATTCTACGTTTTTAACAGTCTTTACAAAATGGCCCCTTCTTTTCACTTCCTTGAGATTGCCTTTATTGTGTCTAGGGAGTCTTAAAATGATATAACAATGTGAGATACATATAATTCTAGTTCAATTAAGACTTTCAAGAACATCCACAATGCTCCCTAGACCGCAATATCAAGGTTGCTGTTCTTTGCAGGTGACCGAAGAATTCCTGAGCAGCATACAATCTCTGCTCGTGTCGTCCCACTACCGCAACAGTCCTGACGACCTGCAGCAGCTCTCTGATGCCCCTGCTCACCACCTGTTTGTGCTGCTGCCCCCCCACACCTCCACCACCTCTCTGCCTCCTGTATTGGTAGTCCTCCAGGTCAGTTGTGGGGCTAAATTGCAGCTCGAGGCCTCAATACATAATTTTATAACTCGTGTTCTCACTTCTGTTCAGGAGTGTAATGTGGATCTCAATTGAATTCTTTGGGGGACAATTTAATTTTTGGTTTTTCCATAAAACTGTATAGCAATGAATCAGATATAGCTATGCTCATTTTGCTGTACAGCAGGTATAATTTACCCTCAGACAATCTTGCTGGAGGAGGCTGTTGAACATTTTTAACATGCTGGGTGCTCAAGACGATTGTCATTCATAATTCGTTTGCAAACTTGGATTTTTCAGTTCGACTGAAAAGAGTAGGGGACGCAAACTTGGATACATGCTTGCTACAGATTTAGCTGCTCTGGCTTAGAGAACATGTTGTGAGTGAATAAAGCTTAAGGTTTTCTGTACCTCTCTTGGCGGCACCTGCGCTAGTGTAATCGCTTCTGGTGATGGATGATTCACACTGAAGTGTTGATAGCCACTATTTCTATTGCATTTGAACAAATCTAAAATTACTAGTTTGGCTAAGCACAATGTCGAATTAATAAACAAGCAACTGGTTATGTGAAAAGGTGTTAAATTAGGATTTTGTGTTCATATTTTTACCGCGAGGATTAAGCTTCCTTGAGATCATGATTTCAAGCAACGTCAAATTTTGGGTTCCTCGGTACGAATACCAACGCCATTCAAATCAAGCTCCTGACTATGTGACGGGCTGTTCTATTGCCAAAAAGCCCATGCTTGCCAGCTACGAAGTAGAAATGGATTGATTGTTACTGAAAAATGTTAAATATTAGTTCATTTCCACGTAATATTTAGTAACAAAAGCATATTTGAGTTGGTAGGGTGCAGCTCCAATGTTTTTCGTCAACCCACTGATGTGTCCAGATTTAACCCACGTTGGAAGGGAAAATATTGAAGCATTATTTTAGTGTAGGGGACTTTCAGGGGTAACAAGAGCAAGGATAGACTATGTTTCTTCCTTTGTTCTTCCTTTGGTTGAAAAGAAGTGTGTGGACAAGGATG
Organism: Platorchestia sp. MABIK; assembly: GCA_014220935.1. Taxonomy (NCBI): domain Eukaryota; kingdom Metazoa; phylum Arthropoda; class Malacostraca; order Amphipoda; family Talitridae; genus Platorchestia; species Platorchestia sp. MABIK. Next base: position 35,520 of record JACJUY010006075.1, on the reverse strand, counting down.
GAAATTGTATAGATTTCATTGTCCTGGAAATCCTTTGTGTGCATATTTTAACTAGCCCCGTGCAGCCGAAATTTAAAAACTCCCATGACTAGTTGTTACTTATTTTGTAAATATACGTGGTTTTACATGTACATGCATGCTATTAGGACCTACTCAAGCCTCCGAATATTTTACCAGGTGGTGCTAGAAGGAGGCATCAGCAAAAGCTGCACCATGAAAGGCTTGAGCTGCTCAGATGGCGAACGTCCTGCTGGAGACCTTATACCGTGGACAGTGAGCAACGCCTTCCAGAACTACGAGTTCCCGCAGCTGTCAGGCGCACGAGTGCTCCGCATTGCCACCCACCCCAGCGCGCAGGGCCGGCGCTACGGGACCCGCGCTGTGAAGCTGCTCCAGCAGTACTACGCCTCCAACTGCCATCTTGCCAGCGTCAAGGAGCTCGCCTTGGCCACGCTCGACGAAAACAGGCACTCGTTGAAGGTACGTTTGTGCTCGAAGTTTTTTCTGTTTCGCCGTTGAAGAAGGTTATGTTGGAGTTTGAGAGAAGTTAGAACGTAAACTTGCTGGTGATTTTTGTTTTTAATGATGTGCTTGTGAGGAACCATGGTGATGATGAGCTCGTATTTGGTGGAAAAATTGTTGTAGTTATTTCTAGGGAAGACACATGCAGATTGGGCACTGTATTTTGGAGGCATTGATTAGTTATGGAATTCATTAAACTTTTCCAGTTTTCTGATAGGACTTTCAAATTTGAATTATTGGTATAGGAATTTATGTTTCATTGTTTTTTCATGTTAGCTTTTTGGAGGAAATCTAATTTAATTTACTTCTTATTGATAGTGTGCTTCAGAACCATCTAAGCCAACTTTGTGACATTTATTCTGTGACATTGGGTCTCTCACCTCAGATGCACTGATTGTTTCATGAAGGCACAATGACAGCCTGAAGCAAAATTGCAGGGAAGATCCTCACGTGTTTCCTTCACTTATGTCCTATACACAATTTGACATAGTCTTGTTATGGCCATGCTTAGTCTTCACATGCATGGTCTTGCTCATCTTTTTGCTCTGTTATTCGAAAGATGCACATTAAAAAATGTTTTATTGAAGCGTAAATTGTGATGGTCAGCTTGTTTTTCTATTGCCGTAGATGTCCTGAGATATTTCATTTATTTTGCTTTATGGTGATCTTAAAACTTCTTCCACTAATGTAAGAGTGTGACCGAGGCATCTTCAATTGAGCCACTGTACTGAGAGCGCCAGCGGAAGAAGTAGTCCGAGACTGCTGCGACAGCCAAGGTTGAGCCGATGCATGCAGTAGGCAGAGAGTCAGTCAGTCAGTGAGAGGGCGAGACAGTACAGATCGAAGTTTGTACCGCGCAGGTAGTGGACTAGTGCTCTCGTACGCCGTGTTGTTGTATGTGACACGCACGGTTGCCAGTGTCTTGGCAGTGCTGTCAGCGATTGCGCCTGCGGGTTGTCTCTGTATCCGTGAATTTGCTGGGTTCTCGTGTGCTCCAGTGACCCGAGTGATCAGCCTGTTTCGTGTCAAATTCGTCCACCATTAAAGTGCGGATTTTCCCTGTTCCTCCTTTTAGACAATTTTTTACTGTTCTCCAATAAACGTGAGCTTTTAAACGCATTTTAGTGTACTATTTAATGAAGTGCAAATTCCATCGGTCAATTTAACCACGTTTAATAAATTATTGAAAACAACCATAACTGTTTAAATGTAGGCCCCACTTCAACTGCATTGGAAAGCATAATGTCCATGGAACAGGGAAAGAAAAGATTACAGACTTTGCAAGATTTTTATTAAACGGACTCGCAGTCGAATCGTCGGTCGGTTATACAAAAATGTGGCTAGTTGTTCTGATAGAGTAGTTTTTCGTAAACGAGAAGGAAAGTTTAACCGGTCACAAAACTTGGTGACTGAGCAAGAAGTTTATTGGCCACAAGAGTATTTATTTTCCTTGAAAACATAATGAGCTTGATTTACGTAGGAATTCACTTAAAGTGAAATTGATCCTTCACAGAATGCATTTTTTTAAATTGATTTGACCAACATAATATATTTACTACTTCGTGCATTGGGATCCGTATGTAAGCATACATCATATTAGTTCAAATATGACGATCATGTTATAATGCTGAAGCTTTAGATCTACTTAGAATATAATGCTAATTGTGTCTTTACAGGTGGTGCGTGAAGGCGATCTGTTGACCGTGGGGAAGAATGGGTCCAAGGAAGAATCCTCACCGCCGTTGCTGATCCCATTGGCGCAGCGACCAGCTGAAGCCATCCACTACCTCGGGGTGGCTTATGGCATCACGCAGCCTCTCTTCAATTTCTGGAAGCAGACTGGCTTCACGCTTGTCTACCTCAGGTGAGCCCTCCTGTAGTCACTGTGACCGAGTGGTTCAGAGCGCGTGCCCTTCGCGTGAAGGGTCGCCAGTTCGAATCCTGGCAGTGTCGCTCGGTGATTCTCCCCGTTGGGATAAGGAAGAACTCCGCCTTAATTTCCAACTCTACCCAGGTATCGGAAATGGGTACCAGCCTAACCGGGGGTAACGGTCATTGCATCCTGATGTTGGTGACGAGGCATTTGAAGAACCAATGTACAAGATATGTATTTGGTCTGATAGGAACAAAACATCCTTTCTTTCCTGTTCACGTGTAGACTTAGTGGTAAACAATTAGGTAGGGAAGTGCTAGAATACTAGCTCTTTACTAATGAAGATTTGGACTGTTCTGGAGAAAAGAAATTTAAATCATGGACTCGAGTTTAGTCGTATTTTCCTTACACATGATTTTTAAACTCTTCGGAAATAATGAATTTTTACCAGCCAAGATTTTATCTGGTCGAAATCGACTATTGGGTTACCACTGAGCAGGTCTCTGCTCACTCGAGTAGAAAGCTCGCCTAGTAAAATGTTGATAATTTGTGAAGAATTTCTGAAAACCTGTAGATTAACTGTTGAGCCAAAACTTCATTTATTCAACTATTTAATGAAGGTAAGTAGTTGAATAGAAGGTGCTCAATGCATATGTACATTCAGAAGGAAAATAAAGTGTTTATAAGCTTGATATATTAAGTTTATTAAACTGTTAGTGTTTTGACGTACATGAAATTAGACACATTCTAGTTATTAAATGTTGCACTGAAGATATAAAATATGATATTCAATTTTTCAAGTGAATGGATTCATGTTCAACAAAAGCTTGTACGACTCATAACAAAAGTATCCATGTACACGACATTGTATTTTATAACTAGTTGCAAAACCTTTACTACTTATCACTGCTTGGAGACTTTACAAATGATGAAATTAGGTGTTTGCAAGTTTGTAGTAACAAATTTGCTCATTGTACAATCTACATTTTTTTTTAACTAGGCAAGATTCTTTGAGCCTCTTTAGCTTGATCTGATTCTTTAGTTTTCTATAAAAATGGTCAATTGAATTAAGGTCCGGCGATTGGCATGGTCAGTGAAGAACATTAATTTTGCGTCCTTTAAACCATTCGCGGATAGTACTTACCGTGTGTTTAGAGTCGTTGTCTTGTTGGAAAGTACACTTGAAACGTCATTTCATCAAATCATAGGACAGTCTTAAATCTCATTTCCTTTGTCTCAATGATCTTTTGCAAATTTCCAACGACTTGCAACCTGCTTCCTCGTTAAAAAGGGAGTCCAATATCTTTTGATGTTCCTGTGCAGTTTTCTACTGATGCTTTTGTCTCTTACAAATTTTTTTGACGTTTCATTATCAATTTTCAACTCATCGCGAGTGATAACTTGTTTGTTTCTTAGCTTTTCTATGCATTTTTGTAAGACTAAAACACTGATATTCCATGGTGCACCTGACCTTGGCAAGTTGGTGGTTGTGCTAAATTCTTTAAATTTACGAATAATTGAACGGTAAAATATGACACATTTAATTACTCTGAGAAGTTTTTTCATTTACAGTTCCTTCCTTTTGGGAAGATTCTGGAACCTCTATTACCTCTGGCATTATTCATTTTAGGCGACCTTCTGCAACGGTAGCTTAGTTGTAACTGCCTGTATAATTTTCCATCAAACTAAGTAAATTCTTGTTCTACAAGCATCTAAAATTTTAGAGTGCATTTTGTGTAGAATAGTTAATTTTGATTTCAAAGTCCTTTAACTGAAATGATTGAAACTTTTCGTTGTGTAGCATACATGTTTTTATTATACATGAGTATATATTATTGAAAAATCTACTCATTTTACAGCCTTGGTTTAAGCATTAAAAACTAAAAGCCTGTTCAAATTTCACGTATATTGGCACCTGACAGTTGAATAAACGTAGTACGTTACGTGTGTAAATGCTTTTTCCCCCTCTGTAAATAGCCAGGTCCCATTCTGAAAAACGCTAAATCACATTGAAAACCGAATGCCCAGTTCATTTTTAGAAGACCTCTTATGAAGCATTCCATTGCAGCCAGGAGTGCAGTAACGTGACTGGAGAGAGCACGGTGATAATGCTGCAGCAGCTGCAGAGTGCGCAGCAGCCACAGAGTGACAGTGTAGACTTGCAGGGGGGCATCAACGCAAGCCACGACTCCTCAAGTGTGGCATGGCTTGAGACCTTGTGGCACAACTGCAAGGCGCGACTGCCGTTCCTCGTCAGCTCTAACCCGACCAACTTTTCGTGCCAATTTGCTCTCAGTCTCCTCACCAACAAACATTTCAAAAATTCAAAGAAAGGTGCGTTCTTTTTCCCCTCGCAGTGCTGTTTTCTAAATCTGTGCAGCCTTCGTTACTTTATGGGTTCAAATATATTTCTTAGGATGGAATGACACTTAAAATTGCTCTCATCGACCACAGTTTGGGATAATTGCCTCTTAAGGTGCTATAGGTGTAGAAACGATCTTTCCTCATGAAACTCGGAAGAAATCCCGTGCAAAGCGTGTCTATGAATGGTTCGTTTCATTCATCAGCTCTTGGCAGTTTAATGGTGATAAGCGCACAAACTTGAACTCCTAATATACCGAGTGAAAGATTGCTAGTACATCTGGAGCAGTCTTATGCAGGCTCGAACGAATTGTTATCATTACTAATAATTAATGTGCGCTCTATAGTTCCTAGTTCATCCAAAGCTTTGCTTCGATTGAAAGATCTTAAGTTTCTCTCGATTACCGTTTTAAAATAATTGGCCGTAAATGTGCTCTTCCCATCATTTTCCCCATGAACTCACTTTTCTTCTTTTAGCTCTTTCCAAGAACTCTCTATTCTTCATTTAGATGCGTTTTATAATTGCTTGTCATTTTTCCATCTCCTTTCACTCACATATTTGGTTCATAAGTGCGATGACTTTGGAACTATTACACTCATGGATAGAGTTCTTGCTGTTTTAGAGAAGACAAATTTCTGACAGTGAACATGGCTCATTAAAATGAAATACATTAAAATGAGTAAATGTATCCAGAAGTAACCAGCTCTCGTTTCCACGCACAAATGATGTGCAGGGAACACGCGAGCGGTGCGCAGCTGCGTGTCGATGAGCGATGTTCACCGTCTGAGCGACTTCACTCGGCACCAGTGCGAGGCCGCCTTCATTCGAGACCTGTTTCCTGCCATGGCCAACCTCTACTTCTGTGGCCACATCCGCCGCTGCAAGCTGAAGAGCGTGCAGGCTGTGAGTGCTTGATGTTTTTGTTGGTGCTGCATGCGCTGCTCACTGTGGTGAACCTCGACTTTAGTGGACGCATCCACGTTCCTTTCTCCAAAATGCGAACTTTCTTTAGGATTTTGTTTAAGTCCTGTTTTCCATTAATTTGTTATGCTTGGTAATAGATTGCTAATTCTCCAACTTATATATCTTACTATGTTCAATGAACAGAAGTCTGTTGTATGTGAAAGCATCGTCTGTTGTGTGCTCTAAATTTGTTGTGAAATCTTTATCAACTCTTGGGGATACAACCATTGTATTTGTGGGAATTAGCATACCCAGGGGGAAAAGATGAGGTCCTGAGCTGAGAGTTGAGTAGGCTTTCATTTTATTGGAATAAAAGGTTTTTTTTTTGTTTTGTTAAGAAGCATCATTTTTTGGTTCATTGCTGTCTTATTTTTCAGCATCTCTGACTTTCTTCTTCAACCTTTATTTTCTTTCATAACCTTCCATTTCAACTTGCTGTTTCTATGCGCACGGGTTGCTGTACGGGAACTCACCTTGTGCATAGATTATGCATTTCCTTAATTCTATAATAAATGGTGCCTTCATTCTTCCTTTCTTTGAACATCTTTGTTGTAGTAAGATAAGTTAAAACTAACTTGTAATCAGCCAATCATTGTAAAATCTTTGGTAATTTATGTACTTTTTTATAATGTTGACACGTTCTCAGACTTCACTTGAGTGAAGGCCTTTCTCTCGTAGTTAGATTATGTGTTACCAGAATTGTGCTTTAGTTCTGTAATGTCTCATCTACCCATCATTTTTTTTGGCGAATCAAAGTTATTTTATGTTGAATTGTGCTTTGTGCGACCTGAAAGCGTTGTGTTGCGCAGGCGGTGCTGTGCGGACTGGGCCTCCTCAACAAATCAGAGGCCGACATTGCCGAGGAGTTCTCCCTGAGTATGGCTGTTGTGCTACAGCAGAAGAGAGATCTCATCAGCACCCTGCATCAGGCACTGGTTTGTGCACAGTTCTCAAAATTGGTACTAGATATTTCAAATTAGCGTATGCCGCCTATAATTCGTGTTCGGGATCAGAAATTCGGCCTACCTCAAGATGTCTACTATTTTATCTATGGGAATCAGCACTTCTAGGGAGAGGAAAATGTGAGGCTTTAAGCTGAAGGTCAGGTATGTCTTTCTTTGTTGGAATAGATTAGTTTTTTGTTGTTGTTACGGACCACCTTTTTTCGGTTCACTGCTGTCGTATTTTCAGCACCTACTACTTTCTTTGTTAACTTTTATCTCGTTTCATAAACTGTTTTCTCAGCTTACTGTTTCTATACACAGCGAAGACTTGCATGGGAACACACCTTGTGAGCAGATTCCCCCTTCCCTGAAGTGTATTTTGAAAGGTGCCCTCCTCTTTCCTCATTTTGAAACATCCTTGTTGTGGTCGGGGAGGCTTTAACGAACTTATCTAATTTAATCCGAAATTGGTGTATGATATCCGATATTAGCAGTCGATTTTTGAAGATAGTGTTCGATTTCCAAAACTAGAAATAAATTTCTGAGACTAGTACTGGATTTAAGTAATTACTAATATATTTTAACAATTAGCGCTCATTTCAGTTGGCTAGCGTTCTTAGTTTTAACGACATGTTCTATAATATGCCTAGCATATCATGAAAAGCAGTAACAGCAGTACAAATAAATTAGTTAGTTCTTAAAAGGACCGATCAGTTTTCCACTCCCGACTTTTCTTGCCCAACGTAGCATGGTCCACTTATCAAACCTGCTGGTGAGTAGACATTTCCTCCTTAGAGCTTTGCGGCACATGAGCCCTGATTTCTACCTATCAGTGTGCTTCCTAAGATTTGTTTTTTGATATATTTAGCAGTTTTGGGCAATAATACCACTCTATTTTAAAATGTTTTCAATGATGTTGTGCCAACTGTCAAGCTATACGCCAATGATGAAGTTTAGAAGATCGATTTAGTAATTAGATGAATGTTTGTGTGAGTTTCGTTAAGTTAACCTCATTCTGCATTATAACGCACGTTTAAAATCTATCTCCGTAACGAGGATGACCCTGCACAAAAAACAGTTAATTTCGTTCTTGGAAAGAACTTATGATGCTGTCAATTCGTGCTGAAAACTGGACCTATTTTGAACTTTGTTTTCTCATGCGTGAGGAACGTCCTCGCTCGGATTTTGGTTTGAATTTCTTCTTCACTTCTGCGTCTCTTATAATTTTTTGAAGTTATTTACCAAACAAGGTGTCATCGTTTCTTTTGTGCTTCTATGCCAGGATTTTGGTTTGAATTTCTTCTTCACTTCTGCGTCTCTTATAATTTTTTAAAGTTATTTACCAAACAAGGTGTCATCGTTTCTTTTGTGCTTCTATGCCATGGGTAGCTCTTCATTTTGAGAGGCTTAGCCACCTTATTTGGTTTAGAGCGTGTCATGTCTTCAATTGTGTCTGCACTTTCCACCACAAATCTCTCATTTCCTCACCAGAAAACAGTGCTAGAGAAAGAGGAGGATGAGGAAGTGACGCAGGAGGCGGCAGCTGCTGCAGTTGCAGGCGCCAAAGAGGCAGCAGAGCAGCAGTTGCTGCAGAGCGAGCAGCAGACGCGGGAGAGCAGGGAGGACCTGCAGGACCTCGTTCAGAGACACCTCAAGCGCTCGGATGCTGAGCAGCGCGCTCTTGACGACAGACCGGGGTAAGATTTGTGCTACCAATTGGGGAGAGGAATAATTTGCAGTTTGTTTTGTGGTACTTCGTGCTGTAAAATAGAACTGAATTCGTAGTTAGGTTTTTGTTAGTGTGAGAACTGAATTTATGGTCAGCTTTTTGTTGGTTCGGACTAAAATTGTGGTAAGGTTTTGCGTTAATCTGTTTCACGAAAGAGGTGAATTAGTATTGATAAAGTTAAATTTGTTGTAAGTAATTTTCTGAGTTTACTAACAAAATTAAATGTTAGGATTAAGAGACCGCAGCACATGGGGTACGGGATTAAGGGGCCGCAGCACATGGGATAGAGGATTAAAGTTACATTTTGTAGCCACCATGTGGCAGAGTTGCTATTATTCACTGTAATTGAGACATCGCTGTGCTGCTGTTGTTCCGAGAAACTGATTGATGTGTATTTCTATTTTTGTTTGTTGGTTTAAGGGTTTGCTTTTAGCATTTTCATTCTTTGAATTCGGTTAAATTTTTTTAAACTTTTATTTTTAGTCACAATGATCTTATGTTGCACATTCTACTTACATTAATTTCAGTACAGTGTTTGTTGGCTTCTTTAAGCGGCCCAAAGACCATCAATTTTATTGTCCGTATAATTGATAAAGATGAATATTGACAATTTAATTGATCGTCTGTGGGCTTGATTGACGACCGTCTATTAATTGACTTTGTGGGCAACAAAAAAATCTCATCAATATATTGAGTCAACGATATTGACAAATAAATTGATCGTCTATGGGCCGCTTAAGTCTGTGTCTACTTTGTTCATCATATGATAATTTTTACATTTGCATTGTCTACAGATGAAATAGTTACTATTGTGAATAAATCCCGTCTAGACATTACTTAAAATACATAGAGTACAGCGAGTTGAACTAGAATTTTTTCTCATTTTATACGATCGAAGTTACGACTTAGTGCCGTCAGAATCTTAGTATTTTCTTCTTCTTTCTTTGTTTCAGAAAAAAGCGGAAGAAATTGGAGCTCAACGAATTGAAGAAACCGATGAAGCTGTTATAGTAAAATATGGTGTGAAAGTTCTTGGACGTTTTACTCGCCTGTGAAATAGAATTTTTTCTTAGATTATTTAATTGTTCGAAAATTCGTACTCAAACCACTCGCGTACACACATAATTTTCCATGTGCGTGTATTTCCAATATCATGAAGAAAAAAGGTAGAGGATCAAATCTTGTTAGCTTTTCATTTTCACACAAAGCATTTGGGCACCAAGGAATTCTTCGAATACAGGGCATCTCTTTACGTCCTGAAGAAGTATGTCGTTTTTCCTACTCCACTGCATCATATCGACACCAGTCAAATTCCTCCCTTTCCCTTTCAGTTATTCCAAATCACAATGTGCAATTGGGTATTTAAATGATATGAAGAAGTCCTCAAAATATGTAAAAATTACATGGGTCTCATATGTTCAAACTCGTTTGAAATGTGTATCAAAATACGAGCAGCAGGCGTAACAATGTATTATATTACATTTTGAAAGAAAATCAAAGCTTCTGTACACATTGACAGTCATTTATAAACACTTCAGAGTTGGGCTCCTCCACACTAAATTGGTGATCAAGCAATATGTTGTGAAATCCAGTCTCTACTTGAGAGGGAACGGCTGGAGTACTGTTCTCATTAAGGATTATTTCAGTTACTGTACAGGTCGAATTCCGATGGTGATTTTCAGGTGGTAAATGGAAAGAAGATCTAAAGCGTTATTTTTCGAAGCCAAGTTTTCTTCCTACTTCTGTCCGTGAGGGAATATTTCTATTGATCAAAGAGAGCTGCACTACTTGGCAATTGGACTATGTCATTATTTGTATGAAATGCACCCTACTGGAACAAAATATTAACCCTCGTTGTGAAGTAAACAAGCATCTTTCAAGACTTCCCGAAATAATCTTGCAACATTTCCTTCCTATCTTCTGCTGCTGCTTTGTTTTACCGATACTTTGAGCATGAGAAAAAGCATTGGTGCTGCTCGGTTTGTTGACATAAATAGAGTTATTATTGTTTACTCTCGATTGAGAGCGGAATATTATTCCAATTGCTGAATAATGTTACATAGAAGGTAATGTAATTTTTAATTCTTCTTGTTTTTAGAGTGTTAGATTGCCAGCTACTTGCGCTCGCTGCAGTTGTTACGTTTGGCTCGAGTCGAGCGTTTGTCGGCTGTGAATTTTATTTTTTTTATCTGATCCTGCGTATTATCAAAATGAATTTACCTCCTGAAATTTGGGGGAATATATTTGAAAACATAGGGGATTGGGATGCTGTAAACTGTTCTTATGTGTGCATGATGTGGCACCATCTTCTAAGCAGGTGAGATTTGGCAACAATAATCGAAAACGATTCAAAGAGTAACTGAAAAAAATATGAATTCACGTTTTTTCTTCAGTCTCAATTAATTTTATCAATACGCATACATCCAGTTTATCTCTTGAATAACTATTTATTCTAAACATGTAATAAATCTTGCATTACCATACACAAACGTTTAAATTTCTCAGCTTGCAATTAAAACTGAAAGAGGCTTTAAGTTACCGGCAGTCCGCAATCGAGACGGTGAGGAAACTGTTTTCTAGTAAACTACAGAAATTTCTGGATATAACTCCCGAGAGGCAGGGAGAGCGGTTCCCGTACCTCCTCAATGGTCGATCGATTTTCTCGATTAATCTCAGTTTGCACCACAACCAATTTCTAACCCACTTAACTACAAGAAAAATATTCTAAATTCTTCAACCAAATGATATTGGCATTATCAAAATGAGGAATGAAGAACAAACATTCACGGACGAAATCATTATTCAAAAAAAGTTGTTACATTTCCTATATGCGATTACATTAAACGAAGTAATATATTTTTGATGATGCTCAATGTAGTGGAACTAAAATCTATACAGAAATCGCGACTGGGTAGGCCTGTGTCTCGGCTGAAATAATGCCGGCCTGAAATAATTTCGGTTGCAGACATTATTTATCGGCAATCTTTTTTATTCTTTTACTTAAAACGGCCACTGATGGCCCCCAGCTCAATATTTGGGGGGAGGGGCGGCTTGGCCCTCGTGGCCCACAAATAATCGCTAACGACTCCAACCAGTAAACACGGAAACCTACGTCTTCCAAATTTCCGTGTTTACTTCTTCGCCTTATTTCATTTAAAGTTCTAAAGATGTGATAAAAAAAATTCCAAATCTTACCCTTGCAGTAAGAAATGATGAAATTAATCCATCAGAAAAAGTAAAAAATCTAGGGATCTGGTTCGATAGAAACATGTCCTTCAAATCTCACGTTGAGAAAACTTGAAACAAATTTACGGAACTTTAAAATGTTTTTCATCGGATAAAAAGTATGCTCGACGGAAAATCCAGATTATTGGCCATTCAATCCCTGGTGTTGTCGCACATTGACCATTGCAGCCTAGTTTGGAGAGATTTACCTCAATCCCTTCAAAGAGAGTTACAAAAATGCATGAATTTCGCAGCCAAGGTGGTATGCGACGGTAATTTCAAAAGAAGTCATCACGTAACCCCTCTCCTTAATAACTCTGCTGGACTCCCATTCAAGAAAGGTTCCTCATGAAGAGGGCCCAATACGTATTCTCTTCGTTATATCTTCCTCAGAGCAATGCTGAGCTAGTGCGTTTCCATCCACCCACTGTAGCCAACCTAAAGTCGAACAGAAACAATAATGTCTTAGTCGACTATCGTTCATCTGACATTGGGTAGAAGGCTCTGTCAATATCAGGCGCCTTACTGTGGAACAAACTTCCCCAGAGTATCAAAATTCCTCAATCACTCAGCGAATTTAAACCCAAAATAACTCGTCATCTTGCGTCTTAACCCTAATTTTTAGCTACAGAACATACTGAATAAGTATTTACGAATCTCATTTGCTCAGTATCTCCATTGCTCAATAATCTCCTATGCTTTAATTATCAGTTACAGAACATACTGAATCAGTACTTTCTAATCTCCTTTGCTCATTGTCTTATATTTCAACACATTACACTACAGTTTTATAGTATGCGTATGTATTATGAATTAATCGCCTATACGCTGGTATTTGCAAACATGTTTACTTGCATATTTATGTACGTACGCGCGTTGTGTGTACATATATGGGTAAATGTGTGCATGTGGGTGTGTATAAGTGTACATATACCTGTGTGCACTGGACTAGCAACTAGCATATGAACTATGAATACCGCCTTTTTTCCCTCTCAACTTGTAACGCTACATAATACTCCATTTCACTTTATATAAAGTTTTTATAAAAAATACACATATGTTGTATGATCGCCAATATATGATAAATAAGATGCCTTTCAATCAATTATCTTTACGTTACAATATTTAGTTAGAAATTGTAAACTGCAGCGCATACTGAAAAAAATAGACACGAACCTCCTATGTTCATTTTCCTATATTTCAATACATCACGCAGCATTTTCATAGAACGCGTTTGTATCATATGATTGTCTAGATGCATAGGTATGCATATGCGTATGTGTGTGCGTTATGTGTATGTATTTAGATATGTATGTGCAAGTATATGTGTATATATGTACACATATTCATTTATACGAGGATGTGTACTAAACTAACAACTAGAATTTGAACTAGAAAACCGCTTTTTCTGCTCGCTCTCAACTTGTAGCATTACCTAACTCGTCATCTCTATTTCTCATTGTAAAACATTCACAAAAACGAATAAATTTGTTGTGTAATCACTGATAAATGTTTAAATAAGATGCTCATCATCTAATGACCGTTATGTAATGATTTTTAATTAGAAATACAAAACTTAGAATTTTCATAATTTTCACTCTTGTAGCCTGGTATCCGTGTGCACGCGTGTGTCTATGTATGCACACATTCATGTATATGTACGTACATTCATACATTTACCCACAACAGTCTTAGTAAAATTTCTAATCATGCGACTTGCGTTTGTGGAGAACTGAATTTATTGTTAATTTAATTGTTATCTCTTATGGGCAGTCGGTACATTTTTTTTATCATTTTTCATGCTCACTCGAAATGATATTTTTGAATAGCTACCGAAACAAGCAATTCTAATATCATCCCCTGAGGTCAAGAAATCTAAAGCTTAAATGGCATGCACTTGTAAACTGACATAACTGTTTTCAACCCACAACGTTCATTATCTTTATTGTTTCTATGAATTAACAAGCACTATTCAACCTCAATTAATCAGCTATAGGATACATTTTTAAGTCTTTCCTCTCCGTTTTTGTGCAAGCATCAAAGTGGACCGTTATGGTATCTATGCTTGTTTAGCAATTGCAGACATTTGCATCATATTTCGGAGATAATGTGACTTTTTCTAGTTTGAAACTCTTATAGCACAAACGTGTTTTCTTCTATTATTCACGTCTTAAAATGTTCTTGTTAGGCTTGTGTTGTCCAGATTATCATATCATTTTTTTCGCTCTTGAGTACATTAAGACAACCCTATGTAGTTTTTTAATTTTACGTATCAATCCATTAATGTTGTACATGCCTTGATAGCCGTTGTAGAACAATCGTTTTTATGTTTCTTACCAAGGTAGTCTATTTTGTGTCATTATTAGCATGGAAATATCTTAAATTCGGGGCCTGATTAAAGACATTTTTTTAGAGCACTGGGGTGCATTACTTCGGTTGATGTTTTCGAATATGGGAAATGAAACAACTTTATTTGACGTAAGATTTCGTCCGTGAATGTTTGTTCCTCATTCCTCATTTTGATAACGCTAACACCACTTGGTTGAAAAATTTAGAATATTTTTCATGTGAGTTAAGTGGTTTAGATATTGGCAGTGGCGCAAACTGCGATTAATCGAGAAAATCGACCGACCATTGGGGAACCATTGGGGAACCTCTCCTCCCCTCCCCTTAAAAGAATGTTTCAATCTTTCGTTTGAGAGTAATTTGAACTCAATAGGTGCATTATTTCGAAAGTTTCAAGTGGATGAACTAATGTGTTATGACTGCGTGCGAGTCGGATAGGTATATTCAGAAATTTCTGAAGTTTCAGAAAACCGTTTCCTTAACATCTCGGTTGCGGCCTATCGGCCTTTAGGGATGTTGCGAACTATTCATAAATTTTGGGTAAATGATTCATAAATTAATGGCTACATTATTTTTTTTACAAAGCTTTGCAAGTTTTTTTATAAGTTATTGCAAGATGTTTTTTTAGAAATTATTGTAAGGTTGCCCTTTTAATATTCTTTTGTGCAAAATTTCGTTGCACAACAAAACTTTCAATAGTGTGTGCTAGTGCGTGAACGTTGTTTTGTGTGTTTGTGCCTTGTGTTTTTTCAAGCCGTGCGTGGTGCTTAGAGAATCAGGTTCAGCTTTCAAGAGGGTGAGGAGGCATGCTAGGCTTAGAAACAGGTATCGAAAAAGTGATGGATGACGGACCGCCACGGCACAAAAGCACTTTGTAAGGACGAGGGGGTAGAGGTCAGAACACCAGGGTTCTTGAGACGCTCGCTCTTGCTTAGCTTAGCGATAAGTGAACCTCGGTCCTCAGAACATAAATTGCCAAAAGAAATTCACTGAAAAATGTTGTAACGGCTTTTCAAAAGGATCTCAAGTCTGAATATTTGAAGGGAGGAAAATACGATCACCAGGTTAACCAATGGGGCAGCCACATTCAGACTGAGGCGGAATTAAACGTATACCTCCGAATAACTTGCGAAATGATTGGCTCAGCCATAGAGGAAACGAAAAGAACATACCCACAAGGAAAGCCTTCTGCTTGAGGGAAAGTCAGTTCGACTTTTGAAGCCAGCGTGCTTGTCACGGTGAAGCGCAAGTACGTTCGCGAAGAAGAAAAGTGCTTACAGAAAAACATGAAATAAGTGTGTAAATAAAAGATAAAATTTTGACACCATATTGCAGCCCATTAAAATACAATTTTTTTTTTCTTATATCAGAGACAACTTTCAGATAACAATCCCAGAGCTACACTGCCAAAAGAGGCTAAATGATAAATACTAAAACTCCTTGGGAAGGAGTGAGTTGTTAGAGGAAACGCATATCACTAGTAAATTGCTTAAAAAACAAACTAGTTACTAGTCAATTGCTTGGATATTCTTGAAATAATGCGGAAAATAAATGCTTATAAAATCTAGCTATCGAAAGTAAATAAGTAGATTAAATTTATATATTGTAGATGGTAGGAAAGAAGGCTCAAGAGCAAATCTATGAAGCAGAGTGATAGGTCAAGCGTCAATCAGCGCTAGCAAAATTGAATGACACCGCGAAAGATCGTAAGCATTTATGAACTGATGCCTTGAGAGAACTGTACGAGCGTTGTATATGTACAATACGTGGTGTGAAGAGTCATGTGGCCAGTGCCTGTCGTATGCGCACACTGAGAAATTACTCGTAGTAGGATGTGTTCATGTCAGGTTGATATTAATTGCGGATGCTTAAATTTATAGAGAGGTTATTGGCCGGCAATTATTACCAATCATTGCCAATGTGTTTAATTAGGGTGGAATTTCACGGTAATTACTAGTGTGTCGATACCCAATCAATAGAAATAGGTCATATGCTAGGATGTTAATTCAAGGTAGTAGTTGTGTTGGCTATCAATAAATGTGTATCAGCCTTTGGGTGTCCCTTGTATTGCGCGTTGAGGTCACACTATGTGCATTAGGATGTCTTTTTTTTTGGAATACAACTGGTGAAGGTCAATGTGTGCGTGTGTTGGTACTGTTAATTAGGCGACGGAAGTTACACCAGAAGAAAGCGAACTGAAAATCGCGAGCGTAAGTTGGGTCATCCATTTGGTGAGTGTCGCCATAAATTATGTAATTGTAATTTTTAATCATTAACAGACTTGCTGTGTCTTCTTGCATTTTTGTAGCTTGTTTTCTCATACGTATTTCATGCCTTGAAGGTGATGCCATTCCTCAAACCCGAGCTCAGTTTTCCTCATTGGTGCTAATTAACGAAGGAGCTAGCGTCTCATGACGTCTCTAAGTTGTTTTTTCTTTTCTTTTTTCTTTCTTTTCCCTGTAGAGCAACCTTTCAGGAGGCTTACGGCAACAACTAAGATAAGTTAAGGGGGGTATATCCTATATGGACGGGGGATCTAAGAGGGAATATCGCTGTCAGTCTTGAATATGTACAGCGTACTCACTTTGCTTCTTTCGTTTTTTTTTGCCTTCTTTGCTATCTCTTCTTTGTCTTTCATCCTCTTCCTTCATAACTTGCTGTTCCTATTCGCAGTGTATCCTGCGAGGGAACACACTTTGTGCTTAGATTCTTTATTTTGTGCAGTCCCTATTTAATGGTTCATTCTCGTTCCTCTCTTGAAATTGTGACAGTAAAGTCTCAAGGAAAAAAAAAAGAAAAACAGTTTATTTCTAATAAAGACGATGCAAAAGACATCATTGGTTTCTAAAATATCTCACAGTAAGGATCCTTAGTTGATACACACACATGGGCATCGTAATACCCATGTCATTAGTCGAAACAAATGATTGAGGATAAATAAATTAAAATTCATGCACAGCGAGCGTCCCAGTAGTTAACCCTCTACCGCCTAATTTTTCTACTCATATTGCCGGTATTATAACCACCGTTATTAGACGTGGCTCTAGCATCAGGTTGTCTCCAACATCACATTAGAGACGAACTGCAACTCGGCAGTGACTTCAAAAAATACAAAAGAGCATCTACTTGACGAGAAATAAAATATACGAGCAGTTTTATAGAGTGTACCCTGTGGGGAACGTGAGGCGGTAGAGGGTTAAGTTTATTTTTATAATACGTGTGTTATAAATTTCAGCAGGAGGTCTTGTATGTTTTTGTACAATTAGCTTTCATTAAAAAATTATTCAGTCGAGCGTTAACCGGATCAAGATAAAGGCTAGACTCAAAATGTTTTGATGAAAGGCGTTATGAATCCTTTTCTCCGTTTCTATCAGAGTTATCAAACAGTAAATGAAGGCCTAGGCCCTCTATTTGCCCTTCATTGTGTCATATCTTGCATCATTAGATAGCTGAAGGATTTAAGTTTCGTTAAGCTCTGAGGGATTATAATTTAGTGTGGCACCCTATCCTAACTTCCACTGAACGATATTCTACATGACCCATCAAGGATCAATTTTTGTCTAGCATTTACTTTTTTAACGCTGTGCTCAGGAGGATCAGAGACCACTGCCTGCGCACGATACCTGAGGTGTATCTCAGCGAACTCTTCGACCTGACATCTTTTGAAAAAGACGCTGTCGATGGTGGCACTATTTCAAGCGCCGAGGACGGGTGTGTCATTCCACGTTCTGAAGCATGGTCTAGAATATTGGGACTGTATTTACAAACTCGGAATCTCGATTTTGTGGCTAGAAAATCTCTTCAAGGAAATGAGTTTTTGGAATCGTTCGGTAAGTAGACGGTGGTAAATTTCATTTGAATTTCCTTCGGAAGAATACCACAAACTGCTAGTAAATCAGTGTGAAAATGGAGGTCTGACACGGTTTTTTGACCATATCAAGAAGTTAAGGCCACCATTTCCGAGCATTTGCAGTCAAAAATTAGATATCCACGATTGTTCATTTCATTGCTTTAAAAGAGTTTGAGATATGTCCCCGAATGTCTGTAGAAATATCAGGAACGTATCCCAGAGC